>JAWQRO010000300.1:0-43786 GCA_033557835.1 Helochares maculicollis
ATATATATGAGAGTGAATAGAATGTGATTTCGTTAAAAATTATTCATTTTTGAAGTTTGTCAGTTCATACATATTTACGTTCAAGTTCTTCTATGAAAAAAACAAATATACATAAAATAATACGCGGTTAGTCGATGAAGTTTTGCAAAGAGTAATTGCAAAAAACTTAAATTTGTTTTACTTAGGAAAACAATTGCAGCCAGACAGCTTACATTATCTTGAAATCCCCAGATATTATGCCATCGTAGCAAATATAAATTAATCCACAGTAAGCAATGCGGAATTAAGTTTTTTTAATAATATGTTCTGAACTGAATCTCGCTTTCCCATTCATCTCTTCAAGCTAAATCCCTAGGAATAACTTTCTGCTAGGATTAATATTTACGCCGTCCTCCGGATTTAAATAAAATTATTACAGCAGTTTTTGTTAGAACTTGTGGAGTATGAAATTTTTAATGAAAACATTTGCAAATGTTTTATCGTCCAGTTAAGTTTAACGAGCTTAATTCTCAATACTTTTCATTCAAATATTGCAAATTGATCGTGGTTAAGAATACAGATTTTTGTAGACAAGATATACAAATTAAATTTTACCACCCTCATCCTTAATTATCGGTTGGATTCAATTCAATTTATCTTTGTCATTTGCAAAAACCGCGCAAAATCGACGAATTCCATTCAAATTCGTAATTTTGCATATCAAACTTTCTTAGACTTTAAATAAGGAAGAAAAGAATTTCAAAGACCTGTCCTGACTATAATGAGATAACATTATTAGCTGCCACTATTTGCCGCAATTCATTACATTAAGTTCTCAACAAAATGACAATTTTTTGATAGCATAATATTTCTTAAACTTACAATGAAGATACAAACGGGCGTATATTTACTTTGGTTAAGAAATAAGAACTTTAATAAAATTTCCTATATGTATATCAAAAAAATCATGTTTACATAGCTCTTTAGTTCGAAGATTATTTTTCAGGGCGTTTTCCGAAGAATCTCATCTTAGAGAAACTTTGTTTTGTTGACCCTGACGATAAGTTCATTCCAGTAAAATAAATATTTCTTTATGAAAGCGTTTGTAATGTAAAATTGGTGTGTATCCAATATCATTATACAGCGCAGCAGGAATAATTATTGAAACTATTCGAGCTGTGTTAAGTCAATTATTTTACAATATTTATATCTGGCTATATAAACGAATTCATACCTGGCGAATAGCAGTTACTAGTTTGAGAGTTAGAATTTTGGATAGCAAATTACTTCTCATATATTATCTCACATAAATTATTATAAAAACAATATTATTCATACTCGTATTTAACTTTTGCGGATCTTCCGCTGTCAGATAAATATTTGAAATAGAGGTTTCGTACCATTGTTTGAGAAACAGAACAAAATTGTCCGTGTTTTTGTTGATTTAAATTATGCGCATCTCGTATTACCGCAATTTTATGAATAAGTTAATACGCACAACTCTCTCTAACCTCTCTAGATCGAATTTTTACTTTTTGAAATTTTGAATTGTTTAGTATTCCATTAACATTCTACAAGCCGTGAGTATCTGCTTTAAACAAGCAAGCTCGAGAAATTCGCTCGACTCTTCAGGTTTCATGCTTAGACAGTTGCTACATATTATTAGTCCATGTTTTACCATTAATTTTAACAAAGCGAGATAGCATAAAGGCAATAGTATGCTCTTTCTATGCACCAATTTAATTAAAAATATAACTTATTACAACGTATTAGTACTTATGAGTATTTTTTCATTATTAATCCTCAGTACCTACAAAGTATTCTCAAATAAATTACGACATACATTGCATCAGTAAATAACATGCTATATACAAACTAGCTTTCAAGAAAACGTGAACAAAAATTTCTAGCGACGAAATTAAGAAGCCGACTGATTCCAGAATCAAAGAAACAAAGTGAAAAAGTTACAAAACCAGCAAAAGACAATTTGTTGTGATGAAATAATGTATGTGTTAGAGCAAGCACAAAATTAAACTAAACGATATTCTTCAGCCAGCTATAACAAGAGGACACTAAAGTGTAGATAAAATCAACATGGTTGAAAATTCACAAATCAAATTTACAATCATTGATGTAAAGCAAGAAGCAGAAGAAAGTTAAAACAATTTACTTGTGAAAGGCAATACAGATAAAGACTCTAATGCCGAAGTCACATTTGGCATAACGATTTAAATTTGAAAACTGATATACCAAATAACAGATCACAATTCATAAAAGTTGCAAGCATGTCAACATCAGAAATTAAGAATCAAATGAAGATATTAATTTCATTACTCTAAAATCAAGAATCAACCAAGCAATCTCATCAATATTTCTAAAACAGAAGTTGCAATATTAAAAGAGTCTCTGGAAAAAATAGAAGAGAAAGATAAATTATGAATAGCAAATAAACCAATTGGGAACTATCAATAAAGAGATAAGGGAAAATCAAAAGTTTTAGGTAGGGAATACATAAAAATAACAAAGTGAAATTAAGAACTAAAGATAGTCAAATATTACGAGTAGCATATAATATATATATATATATATATATATATATATATATATATATATATATATATAAATTTTACAAGGATAAATCACAGATGGTTAAAAGTTAGATGGCGATTAGGCAAATCTTTTGATCAAAACGTGATAGGCCCAAGACAATACCCAAAATTACCAAAAGTCAAATAAAATAGATAATTATGAAGCTGCAAAGAAAGGACCTTCGCTTACATTCCTGAGCACAAATTTACGAAATGTGAGGTAATCTCTTAAAAAAGGAGCTAAAGAACGATTTTACACATTTTTGCTACAGAAAACATATTAAAAATCATTATTCATAGCTCATTCCAATTATCGAAGTTGATATAAAGTGTTCGCTTTTAAGGTAGTTATGTCATTTACTATTATTAATTATTATTGAGGATTACTAATACAAGAAGAAAATGAGATAACTATTTTGTAGCAAGATGTAAATTAATAATCATACTAAGATTTTTAATGGGACACAGGTGTTGGTTAAACAATTATCAAAATAAATTTACTGATCAAAACGTATAGGTTCATGAGATTATCGACTAAAATAATACTGAACAAAGGAGGTTATAAATCAAATATTTGAAATGCCAAGGGTATAATGTAAAAATTATAAAACTAGAGTATAGAGAGTCAAAATAAAATCCGTTATAACACCAACACCATTGTATCCCACAAAACAGAAATGTACAACAATTTTATACAAAACCAAAAATAATTTCCATATGGCTAAGAAACAGTAAATTTATCAACATCCCCATTTATCCAAATATTTAGCTCCGAAATTCCATTGTTGGATATAAAATGCAATAAAGCAACTGCAATTATTCGTCTGTGAAACAACTTCTGTTGAGTTTATAAATATAACTACATTTAATAGCTTTTCAGCTCAATCATATTCAATTCCGCAAACATCTGCTTGGTTTAAATGACGATAACCGAATCCGCTGTTAGTGTTCGAACGCGTGAAGATACCACGTTTATTGCCTTTAGAATGTTGTCCATCCACGTGCTATATCAATGTGAGCTCCGAACATTATGTTATTGACACAATGTAACTCCGAGAACTGCAATTAAAGACTTTTATATGTTTTCGCGAAGAGCTTTTGAACAAGAAAATTTAATACCGGAACATTACTTTATGTAAAGCACAAAAGATACAAAACAAGAAATGGAAAGAGCTTAATTTGTATCAGAACTTTCGGTGCGCTTAAAATAAACTTTGTTACGTTTGTACAAACCTAACGTGAAAGCGTTTTCCTATTTGTTTTAAGCTGAAAACGTAACAATCAGCAGTTTGTTTTATGTTCCTAAACCCATTGCTGTTTAAAATCAAAAATCCAAAGTTACGATGTGTTTTTGCTTTTGCAAACTAAAAATAATGTCGTGCAAATACACTTTTGAAATCTGATAACTCATACAACAATATAATATACAAAGCAATACATGAACAGCAGTAAAGAACAAAAGTGCTTGTCGGATTAAACGAAATTCTCAGCTACAAAGGAGCATCTCATTTACTATAGTTGATGAAGGCTCCTCACAATCTAGCTGCTTGAAGGAGATTATACTATTCCAAACAAAATTCAACTTTATATGAATATCCCGTGTTTCGGCATAACTTTGCACCAAGTTTTTGTTTGCTTCATTTCATTTTTAGTCGGAAACGGGCTCTACTCAAACTTTGCCCTCGTATCTAGTATTTTGCGGAAAGTCATAAGTTAAATTTTATTATAAAACTGCGAGATTTTTATACATGGAAAACCGAGGCGCTCGTTTCCCCAATCGCAGTTGCAAAGCGTAAGAATTTATATATTTATAACATCAAATAAAACTGATATCCTCCTTGACATAATTAAATATTTTATACCACTTTTCATGAGCCACAACAAAATGCGAAGAAGCACATACCACAATTTCGTATATACGTCTCTGTGGAATGATATAATTTCGATTGTATCTTGGCTATATATCATCATTCCCATCACATAAAGGTATAATTTTATTCAATCGTGGCTTCAATTCACGCCAAAATTCCATTAGTTACTCAACTACACATTTGTCAGTAAGCTGTCATCAAACGTATTTGTGATATTCAGATAGCATTCTTAAGAAAACAAATCTGAAATACCGTTGATTGATATATGCAAATTGGCAAGTATTTATATGTCAAGGGTCCGGAAATAACAAACAATTAGTGAAAAACAATAGTTGCCAAACAGTTTCATCTTTTGTTGAAAATTACCAGTAAAATAGCAGTAAAAACAGACATTTACCAATAAAAGCAATTTCATGATATTTTCGCTAAAATTGCTAGAGAAAAATATCGAAAGCAAAACTAGCAACGTTGTATATCAATTAAGAATTGACCTACTTTTCAGAGTTCAGTATTATTTATTACATTCTTCAAGGGTTTTGATGTTTGTGCAAATAGAAATAAAGCAAAATGGCAAGTTGACACATTTAGGTCGAGGAAGTGAAGGAATTATATGCCTTCAGTAGCAAGAACTTAAATTGCTTTTAAATATAATTTCAGTCTTCCTACGCAAATACGGTCACGACTATGAGAATTCTTGCAACGAGTTGCATGTAATGCAAATTGCTTATTGCAAAAAAAGTGTTTGCTACTGCTTTGATATGTTTCTATGATAAATCGCTTGTCAACATCACGTTATATTACTGTAGGAAATCATTGGTTGTGTTTGTTGAGTACCTGATAGTTATAATCGTAAACATATTTTCGTAACCGCATCAATTGTCTAACCCGACACATACACTTTTACAAACATGCCAGGAACGATGTTTCTCTGTAATTTATCCAACAATTAAAATATATTATTATTTGGTAAATTACAGATTCAGTTACAGTAGTAAAGATAATTTTACATTCAACATGTAAACCCGATAAAAATTAAAGATATTTTGTAGTTTATATTTTATATATAATTTCGCAGTTTAAATTCATACGTTTATTTAGAATAAACAATTTTTTATATACAAAAATGACTACAGAATACAAAATACAAGCAGCTGCTGCTGAAATTGGAGTCACTTAGAAGTAAAACGAATCCTTAAAAACACACAATATCTATACTTTCTCACTCAGATTCTTTTAAGCTCAGCGAGGTGACAGATAAATTATAGCAGTGGCTGCCGCTAAATACACATATGTAGATCAAAATGTAAATGCAGAAACAATCAATTTGGTACCACGCATGTAATTTTATTTAAATATTAAGCATTTTCTGTTGAATGTAGAGATGTTCAATCAATTTTCTTAATATCACATGAATTTTCTATAGATATTTCTCTAAAGTTCAATTACTCGTTTATTTTTATACTCAAAAAGTTGATTAATCAAGCTGATGCTTACCAATGTATACAGATGTAATTCCTATACACAGAACATACGACTTAGATAAATATGTTTTAGAACTTATTCATTTAAAAACAAAAGATTTCTTACTCTGATTTATTATTTGGTTAATTTATGCCCTGTAAATACTACAATAAGATTAATTTTTTGTTCACGGTTCTTTTATTTTTATTTATTTCTAACCTGTCTTACGAGTATCATTTTAAAAACTTTCTATAACTCTGTTATATGATTTAACAAAGAGATACATAGAACACAGAATCAATAATGAAAGTAGCTGCCTTCGTTTGAACCAACTTCAACAATAAAATTGCAGCACCAATTGAATAACCATTAATAAGTTTACCAGACTCAACTATGAAAATATTTTCAAATAATATATACTGAAGAGCAATTTCAAATTTTAAGAACAAGTTTAAATTTTCCTCTGGGATCAGGTGAATAAAATACCGCTTCTAATCGGATAAACAAGCTAAACATTTTATGATTTGTTGATTTAAATGTTCCCAATAAATTGTATTGTATTTGCTCAAACAAGAAAGAAGAATTAATTACATGTTGTTTTAAAATGTTTCCAATCTCCGTTACTGTTGACATCTTCTAACATCAAACAAATAATTTGAGACATCATCATTAATAACTATTATTTTCTTAAGTGTAATTAGTGCATTTCGTTTATGCATATGGTATGTCAATGAGATATTTCTATAGCCATCTATCAAATTTCTATCAAGCGTAAATCCATATAAATAAATTATCTTCATTAAATATTCTAAAAACTGCCTTAGTACAAAATAGTTCACTGGCTTTCAATTAAATTTATGAAATAATAGAAAACGATGAGACTTTATATATGCAGCAAATACTAATATTTTTTTGGGCCCGATAAGAAAATCACAATTTTATGCTTTGAAATAAGTTTTATTATTCAGTAAAGTCTCTCTGAACGTCAATACACGTGTTCAAACAAGATTCCAATTTATGAATTCTATCACTGAAGTATGAATCTAGAAGGACTGCAAAATACGCTTCCACATCTGTTATGATCTCATCATTTGATGAAAAACGCTTTCCAGGCATGACTTTTTTTAGTCTGGAAACAAAGGGAAGTCGCTGGTGGATACTTCAACAATTCGAAATTTAATTCATGTTTTTTAGCCATTGTCAAAATGATCCTGTGATACGATGCATTGTCCTGAAAAGAAAGTATTTTTTTCTTCTGCAAGCCAAGTCTTTTTTCGCGATTTTTTTCATTCAACTTGTCTAAAAGATTACAATGATATTCAGGATGTATTGTTTTGCCAGTTTGAAATCCACAAACAAAATTCGTTTCCCATTCCAAAAACATGATTCTAACTCCTTTTTGGCTGATTTCTGGACACGAACTCATTTCAAAGCCACAAGAACTATACTCACACCACTCTTTAGCCTCTTGTTTTGATTCAATATCATGGTGATAGACCCATGTCTCATCCATAGTGATGAATCGACGCACAAAATCCATTTTATCCTTTCGAAAATATTTTAAGTGTTGCTAAGAAGTTGCATTAGAATGTGTTCCATTGTTAGAGAATGCGGCACCTATTGTGCATAAATCTTTCTAAAACCCAATACTTTAGTCAAAATATTACTTACACTGCCTATTCAGAGGCCCAGGGCTTCTACTGATTCTCTTTCAGTTACTTGACAATTTTTCAATACAATATCCTGTATTTTTTCTACAATTTAGGTCTAGTTACTGTTTCTGGACATCCTTAATTTGGATCGTTTAAATGGCTTGTACGACCACTTTGAAATTCAGTAACCCATCTTTCTACTGCACTAATTTATGGCGAAGAGTCTTTGCATACTTTCAGCATTCGTTTTTATCTTTTTATCAACAACCTAATAGTTATATAAAAAATGTAGCATATAACAATATTTTAAACAAATATAGTAGCACATATTTTTTACACAAATCAATAAACATCTTCAGCGATTTACTTAAATATTTATAATAAATTGTCTGAAATCGTTCAGCTTGCGTTCAGCTGTAACGTGAATGAAAATAATTGTTTTAAACATCACCTCTGCTTACTCATGTATTCTGGTTGTTTAGAGCGCTTGCCTTGGGTAACAAATATATTATAGAGAGCACAAACTATAAGATGATTAAGTGTGGTCCGAAATGTACGAAATATCTTCTTTAGATTAGTATATTGTACTTTCATTAAGTACATATTAAATGAAATATTCAGTGTTGTATGAAATCAAGATTTAACATTTATAGATGTTTCAAATTGTTTGAAGCATCAGGAAAGGACATTTTTTTAATTATTTTATAGCAATTGAAATCAACACTTTGAAGACAACGTAAGTATGCAGTTTTAAACACCGCTTTTATAACCTAGTAATTAAGTTTAATTTCGCAGCTCATAGTTGAAAAAAACACTCCAAAAAAGCTCAAAAAACACTGAATTCCAACAATAGAACAAAACCAATTTACACTTCATTACTTAACTGATAATTACCAGTAGTTTTACATTAAAATTCTACAGCAGTAGTAACGGTTAAGCATTCAGCTTAACGAATTGATTATACAGTTAAAATCAAAATCGAATAATGTGGCTTGTGCGCAAGATTACGCTTTTTCTCTAAACTCCTATAAATTTACTCACAAAATTTTAAGCAAATAATGGTAATACTCAAGATCTTGGTACCAATTATAGCTCTACACAAAGGATCAAGTCAGATAATTGCTCTGATTGTTGTCACTAATGTTTACTACAAAAATAGAAACTCTTGTGCTGGGTTACAACATCTAGTTAATATATATAACGCTCGCGTTCATTGCAAAAGTTATAAGGATAATGATATAATCCCACCTTATTGAGCTTAAATGCCAGCCATCAATTAATTGAGTAATAAAAGCGTAAATAAACACCATCTCATCTTACAGTTTCACTTATCCTCTGCTTACGTGTTGCTTTGCTGCAAGCGGGTATAACATTGAACCACCGCAATAACGTTGCGGTACTTTAATCTTCGACATCAATAAAGTAAACTCAACAAACTTCTAACAACGATGCAGCCTAATAGAATTTATATACAAGCTCTTTACACAATATTAAAATCTTAAGATGGCGAATTACCCATTGCTCCAATTTCCTGTGCTCAATTAGTTTTTTTAAGCATTCAAAATCATCTAATTTTGTCTACAAAATGCCAAGTTTGCAAGACATGGAATTTACGCTTGTGTTATTAAATAAATAATAAAATTGCGCATTCTAAACAAGCAAACAAATTTGTCATTGAAAGTTTCATAGGGCTCCAATATAGAGCACTAAAGCGCTTGGTTATGAAATCAAGTTCCATCTGTTTATTTCTAAATTTTTTTCTGTAGCTCATTATGATACCTGCGCGTAAATTATAGATCGCCATTTGAGATACATTATAAGTATTTACAATTTTTTCCTATAACAGTACGCATCCTGTACTGTCAGCAAATATTGAGATTTGTTTATTGTTTTACCGGCTTGGAATCTCTAAAATCTGAATCAAAACACTATGTACATTCAATATCTAATTTCTCAATCAGAATATTTGCAGTTTACTGATATTTTTATAAAGGATTTCTGATACGATATTGCCACAACAGAGCATATAAATGGAAATGGTGCTTCATCTTGATTTAAAATTTAGCGCAAAATAGCCTTTAACGAAATACACTCCACAGAAAGAGATTGTTGAAATATCTCATTTACACGTCAAAATCGTTCTATAGAAAATTCGCCAACGAAGCCAGAGGGAAACTGCAGAGGTAAATCAAAAATTTTACAAGAATTTTCTACGCGGCTTTAATAACATGTTTGAAGATTTTAGTCTTGAGTTTAATATTTGAAAAATCGATTACATTATCCGACTTATTTGGTAGATATTGCGTGCTCTCCGGTATATTTTTATTGCTAACGTTACTAGCTGGAATACGTTTGACGCAAGCAAATATAAAATCAATTCGTTGTATACATGGTATATACGATAAAGTTCATGTCTATTAAATATTATTTGAACTGCCCTGAACGTCTCTTGAGCGTACACCAGGAAAACTTTACATAATTTCAGTCGGCAGAAATGGTAATCAAACTAAGGTGAATTGTTAACAGTTTCATGAATATTTAATGGTTAATATCTTCCAAACGCAATATTATTTATAACGGTATATTAAAAGCATGAAACCACTTAAGTTTGACAAAAACATTATAATAAATTCACATTATAAAAGTTCTTTCACTCACACATATTTGCTCTATATTCAGGATTGCTGGTACCACAAAGTAAAAGCTCATTCATTTGCATATTTGTTGATAAAAATGGAAGGAAACCTTAATTTCACGTTTTCATCCCTTACTAGAATTATTCAGGCGTTTTAAATTTGCTACTAAAAGAGACGTAATTATTTCGTTCGGAGAACAAGCATTTTATTTAAATGATATACAACTTTAGCTCATGCAAAATTAAATATTTCACATTCTATAAGAAACCCTGCGAAGGAGGACAACTTTATTTATATTTTACTTTCGTTACGTAACTTGAATTTTAAACACTTCCATTTGTAACGCCTCAGTGTCTTTTTCATTATGCATTAGCAAATAAACTACACGGGAGAGGGACAATCTTAGTTCTCGTTGTAGCGGCCACCCTTGTAATTTGTTCTTAAATTTTAGAAGATTCCTTATTACTTTGTTTATGCAGCACTAAATGGAAATAAAATGCAAACTTTGCTCTGCAAAGACGATAGCAAGTAAATGAAGCCGTGCTGGGCTTTTTTCTTTCTGCGATATACATTCAACAAGAATTTAATTCGTTTACGTATACTATGCGGACTTTCTGCGTCTTTCGATTCATCTCACTTATTTTTATAAAACGTTCTCTTTTGTGAGATGAAACCTGAAAAGAACAGCGCTTATTCGCTTGAAGCTGAATATTATTTGAAAGGAATGCCACAACAAATTACCAACACAAAAAGGGATTCGGCGATAAGACAACGAGCTGTCGCCTTTATAAAAAATTTTCTGTGGTATTAAAAATCGAGAGAGTATTGTCATCTGGCTTCATGTTACCAGGAAAGAAGACGGATTAGAGCGTCCTAGGAAAAATGTTTGCTTTAGTTCACGCAGTCTGGAGAAAAATGAGATGTGCCATTAAATCCCTAAGATTTATGCAGCTCTCTAGCGTGGGTATGACTTCCAATTACGTATCTAGAGGGCAACATTTATTATGTAAAATTTACTATAGCACTTAATGTTCAATCTTGTTTAAAATTAGCTCAATCTATTTCTAGATTATTTTTCGTTGTGGGTGTCGCATGAAAAATGTTATGTGTAAAATAAGTTGTGTCCCTCCATACATGCCAAAATTATTTCTTATTTTAACAATTTATTTGAAAGTCAAATTATTAGATTGGTGCGAAAGATCTCAGGGTTTTGTGGTACTGTTTTTCGTTTGTTATTGAACACAAATTAAACGTACTTCGCGTTTTAACATTCTATCTTGTACAGGATATTTCGCTCTATCTAAGAGTGTAATTTGTATTTTTATATGTTTAATGTTTTGTTTTGTAGACTTAATTCAGTATATCTAAGGAACAATTTTGAACGATATTTTATTTTAACAGCAGCAGCCCGCACTAGTCAACAAATTCTGCCCCACGACAACGCCCGTCCGCACATTTCACAAATCACCGTTTGTATATTAAACGATTAGACGATCAAAGTTCTGCCTCTTGCCAAATGACTACCGCATTTTCAAGCTCTTCTATAACTTTCTCGCCGGTAGAATCTTCGCTAATCAGAACCATATTATTAGGACAGTTTTTATATCTCTAAGTAGCATTTAGATTTAATTGGTAAATATGCAATTTTTAATCAATTGTGTCGAATAGCCAAAACATTCCATAATACAAATTTTTGTTTGGTAAAAAAACCTAACAAATTATCATACCGGTTAAATAGTTCGTGGAATAACATCTCCAGATCTATCAATGGTTTTTTAAGCAACTAATGGAAAAAATTAACAGATGACTTACGCAAAAAAATCTTGGCTCGAAACAACAAGATAATTTAATATTTTAAACTAGAAAATCTGTTTCAGGTCATGAGCACGCACTTTTCGCATTTTTATACGCTTTTGTTTCATATCTAGCCAACAGGGGATGTATTAGAAAATGTAATTTTATAATGGAAATTTCCTGTATGAATGAAATGAAGTACACTCTCCTCCAGTATCATATTTGTGGTTTTACTGCCATAAATGTATTATATTATTTCGTACAAGATAAATGCAGACATTAATAGTAATTAAAAACCTTTTTATGAGAAATGGTTTTTTGCAATTACTTTTCCAGAAAAAAATCGCTTACATAGCTTGCAGATAAATATTGACATAAATGTTGACAATAAAACATTAACAATTATACGAAAAGAGATAACGGCGATTATTCATGCCCACATTTTCCACGCTTTCATTAAAAACAGTTGTTATTACTTAGTATGGGTAAAATTACAACGTGGTAAAATTGCAATGCAAACATATAAATCCAACCATGATATACCTCGACTTCTGCGTTACATTATTTATACGTTTAATAGCAGCTTCCAACGGTTTCAAAACGTACCGATCGTTACATGAAGTACATAATGTTCTCATTTTAATCCAAAGGGGCTCAAAAGCTATGGGTGGAACTGGAAGTAGTTTACATGCTTCAACTTAATGCAAACTTAATTAAATAATTATAGAAACTAAGTCAATAAATTTTCTCAATATATATTTTCCTTGTGATGGAACAGCCTCCAACTCAGAATTCTTTTGAATAAGCAATAATATACCACCAAGTGTAACAATTGCAGTTAGAAGTAGCAACATTTTTATAATATTTCTTGTAGACTCTTGCCTTGAGTTCATCTGATGCTATGTTATTGAAAATTCCAATAAAGATACTAACTGATTCAAAATACTTTAAGGCCAATTTGTTAACCAAGGACGCTGGGCGCTGCAATAGTATCAAACAATTTGGTCTCACAATATCATAAAAGTTGTTATACAAAGGATAGGAATTTGTAGCGTGAAATGCTTTTAAATATATATATACATCAAATGTTTTTAAATAAAATACTATTTGACATGCTTTAATGAACCTTACAATCCATATCGTTGAACTTTATAATTGCAGTGAGTATTTTTATAATTGGATTGGGCAAAAACAGCTTGACGTTAATTTTCATATTTTTTCTAGAATAATCGTGGTTTAATAAGCAGTAACAATATAACAAATTATAAGTAGCAGTCACGAAATAGGACTCATTAAGCTATGAGCAAAAATTCCCAAAATTTTCTAAAAATTATCTAAATTTCAAACAAACTCCACGGGGCAAGTAATTTATTCCAATCACTGTACGGAAGAGTATATCGCATAACAAAATAAACAAAAAGTTCTCCTTCTAGAAATTAATTATTGCGAAGCCCACCCTACGAAGGCTTGATTGATGTGTCTTTCAAGAAGTGTAATTATATAGCAATTAAACGGAAAAATAATCGCGCCAATCAACATGCCGAGTTCCGAGTTGAGTTAAACGTTGTTTTCCTTAACTTTTCGCTAATTTGCTTCGTCATTCTCTCTTCAAAATTAAAACAGTGCTTAATTAAAAAAAATTCTTGGACCATTTAGATGTAGCTCATCAAAAATTAGCTTTGCGTCTGAGGAAATATATTCTGCACAATTAAACCCAAAATATATAGAAAAAAATTCAATTCTTGGAAATGGAAATTTTAATTAAAAATAAAACTGAACAAATATTTTAATAATCACTAAGAGCAAGTAGAATTAAAATTAAACGTGCTGTTAAAGGCGGGTGAAATGCAAATTATCCTTCATCATGCATAACGGCTAGATTTTAAATATGACTCAATATTGAAGATCCTTTCCTTTATAGATATTTCAGCATTCTATTTCCTTAAGATTAAATATAGATTTTTAATATTCTTGTTTGGTCTACTTCGGAAGTGTAGTTTTTAAAACGTGAAGCAGTAATAAAACAAGATTTTTAGTTTTTGCCCTCTCAGACATTTAAATCATTATATAAATAAATAACACTTATTATTATTTTATTATTTGCCTGTGGTGTTGCCAACTATTAATAAATAAATGCATTCATTTCTCAGAATTCACCTTATCATTTAATAAATATCTGTGAAAAAATCAAATAGATTTCATTTGTGGCACACATATCTTTTAATAGCAACTTTAAAGTGATAAATTTTCACATGAAATGTCTGCATTTGATATTATCGATTCTTGAAATTGAAAATATACTTTCAGTTGCTCGTTTCAGAATTTTTCCAGTTTTAAATTGTCTTTAGTAACGCCTAAGGTTCCAAAATGTGAATAAACCAAAGCGGTGGAAAATCGTTGAAATACCAAAAAGCAAACTTCATTAATTTTTTATTTGTCTATGTAAAAAAGCATGTTTACTCAACACTTCATCAATTCCATTACGAGCAGCAGATGGAGACTTTTTATAAAAGAAATAAAGTTTTTGCGTAACAGTATTCTCACGTCTACGACAGCGCAAAAACGGTTTTTTGAACTAATATTCAGGGGCTTTGTCCTTGAAACATCAAACTGAAACTAAAAACTTCTGTTTGCAAAACAAACCATTAAGTATCTAAGTCTATAAAATCGGAAATTCTGTAAATCCCTCTGAGGACAGCTCAAGCGGCGTGTCGATGGTTTTCACAAAAACGCGAACAAACAGAGAGACTGTTTGCTTTTAAATGATATTTGCAGTAGGAGATAAAGTTGGTCAGTTCAATATTAATGAAGGTTGGAAAGAAATGAAAAAGGATGGTGGTTGCACCTCGATTCTAGGACAGAAAGCGCTGTGAATGTGCTGGAAGCGAACAAGTGGTCGCACCCACGCACAGCTTTCTCCTGGAGTTTGCATTGACAGGTCGGTTACCTCTCCCACCCCCTTATATGCAAATGAGGATTTGCTAATAAATACAAGCAAATACAAGATGACCCTTTTGACGTCTGTATGAGTGCGCTTCTCTGACTTTCTCCCAAGCACGAGTTTAATTATTTATCCAGTACTTGTGCTTTGCCTTCATTGCCAGGAAATTGGGATTGGATTGAAAAACAAACAACTCTCACAAAATAAAGTTAGTGAAATGAAAACATTGCTGTTAAAGGAGAGTGAAGATAATAACATGAAAATGTATGCTATGTATGTTTTATCCTTTTCAGTATTTAGAATTAAAAAAAATAGCAATGTACTTTTTTTTATTTCAAATTAGATAGTAAAATATTTTAATAATCTTTATGAATACAGCTCACTTAACGTTGAAGTGGGCAATCTTATTTCCAGAGGGTGTCTCGTCATAAGGTTACTGGAAACGACCACTTGCTGGATCCTCACGCGGTACCGGCTTCCCCCTAGACGGCCGCCCACGCAAAAGTGAGGCATTCCATCCCCACTCTCCACCTGATGCCGCTCATATCGATCCACCCACGTTCATCCCCACCAGTCCATTGAACATCTGCAGCGCGTATGAAACAACCCTGGTCACCTGTGACCTCGGGTACCGCGGTGACGTTTACTTACTAAAGCCATTGTAGACATTTTAATGCATTCATCTTTAATGGATGGTTGATTTTGATAAATGAAGGGGAGAGATGAGAAAGCTGAAAGGAAGCACGCTTTCCTTTGACTTCAGAAGGGAGGACCCCTGAAAGCTGCAGGAGAAGTTTAGACGTGCTATTTACCCCTTAGGCATGGTTCTAAGACTAGGGTTTTCCTGTGGAGGATATGAGTAAACATTAATTTTAAACGTCTCTAAGCGCGTTAATAAAAGAAGACGGGTATGTGGTCCGCTCTCTGTTGGATCTTTAATAAAGGGAAGTTTTCATTATCGTTTTCGATTATAGTCTTATGTTCCCTGGGAAAGGTGTAAATTATTTTTAACGCCAATATTATTTTTAGAATTTTGTCTACCAACAACTTACTGATATTTTATGTCCTAGAACTAAAGTACACTTTTGGGCATTTTGTTTGGCCAGCTCTTTGCCAATGATAAGATTATTAAAGAATCTACTTTTTCTGGTTCTTAACTAGTGAACGAATGATTTTGTCAGAACAATAATGTTAAATTAAGCTTAGAATATACAATGCATATGGAAAGATTTATCCATGTACCTCTCAGATATATAAACGGAAGGTACTACGTTTGCACCATTTTTTGCGGCTACATGCAAAGGGGAAATCTCATATCTACACTTTAAATGCCTTTGAAATTGTTTGAATAAATGTTTTCAATATTTATAATTTACATTAATTATGCCATGGTATTGGTACTATATTGTAGCTTTGCAAAATTAGCTATTGTGTGTATTTCACTATAGCTCTAGGAAACCATAAAAAATGTTGAGTTTCAAATTTAAAGTCTATTCCGTATTTGCCACTTAGAAATTCGGAGGATTATTTATTTATCGTATTAATTATCTAATTCAACATAAGAATTAGCAGATAGTATTAACAATTGATGAGAAAAATAGGTGATATTTAACAGAATTTTTCTTTAGCTTAATATTCGAATGGTTTGTGGTTATAAGCTATTTACAGTTTTAATATGGCAAAAGAATAGATAAACAAATAGAACCAAAAACATAAATGGCAATTAGGTAATATATCTTTAACCAAATGAATGTCATAATGGTGGAAGTAAATTATCTTGTTATTTAAATTTTATTAATTTTTTAAAATTATAAATCAAATGTGTTTCAACACTATTTCACATACTGTTTCATTCACTACCATTCACATGATTTTTACAATTTTGTACTGATTTGTACTATATTTCCTGTTGTATTTTTATATATTATTGTTGTTATTATGAATTTAAAAACATTTATTGATAAATTCTTTCTACATTCTGATAATCGCAAATAATTGTTTACGAACTCCAAGAATCTTGCATGAAAATAACCCATTGAATAGAAAATGAAATATGATGAAGTCAAATCAATACACGTTGACTTACACACCTAAACTTGAGCATGAATCCAGTTGCACGAATCAACTGGGAAGAGCACATGAAAATGAAATGAAGAGAAGTTGACAACAAATTAAAAAATATATTAGTTTTTATTAAGAAATTCAAAGTTGTCAATTTACAGCAATGTAAGATCTTACAAGCAAGTCCTAAAACCAGTTTGAACTTATGGCGTACTATTGTGAGGGTGATGTGCCAAAAATTATATATCCATGATACAAAAAAAGCTTAAGATAAAAAGCTGAGATGTATGGTTAATGCACCCCGGTTCTGCAAAAATGAAGACCTGCACAGAGACCTCAGAGAAGCACAAAGCAAAACTTCAGTTTCATGTTAACAGTGATGCCCTCTAGCTTCTAAATATTGCAACAGTTAAAAGAAGACTTCAAAGAAAAAACATATAAGCTAGTGTAGTAGGATAGGCTCATTACAGAGACATATCAAAATTGTGAAACAGAAAGTAGAAAATCATTGCTAGGAAATTATGTTTTGAATCGTAAGACAATGTTTTTCGGCGCTTGCAGTAAGATCATGCTCCCAATGTTTTAAATGAATTTCTAGCTAAGAGACATTATTATATAAATAGTATAACCATACAATAGAAGAGCGGAAGCAATATGACTTTACTGCTACTAGAAATGCAGCACATGCTGGAAGAATCTAACGTTATCAGAGCTTTTAGAAACGTGATTTAGAATTTTCGGCAATACTGTTATATTCGCGGGCTCTGCTAAGGACAATTCAATTTGAATACAGGACTAGATAAACTATGCAAGCTACCATTTTAAAGAATATCAATTTATCAGTGCATCAGTTCAGTAGTACAAACCAGAGTTCGCTCTTGACTGACATGTAGACACAGATAAATTTCGTGCGGTGTTTATTTATATATGAAAATATATAAATACTAAAAATTTCTGGCACATTTTGAAAATATAAAATATAATAAAATATATTTACAATCTAGGTCTGACCTCTGCTTCGTATAAGCCATATTTCTTCCGCACTTACAACAATTTTCCTTACATTACTTTGAAATCCCAATGAAAAGCACATTTTGTGTTGCTGGTATGCATTATTTAATTAATATTTGACATCAATATGTGTGATAGGTTAACGCATTTATTCATTTTCAACATTTATAAAATCAAGAATGGTTCACAGCGAAAAGTAGGATTACTTTTCTTTCAGTCCCGTTTTAGAAATCAGACATTAATGAGAGATACGTGAAACTGCTCTGTATCACACCTAAATGTTTTCTGGTGCTAAATCTATTGGCAAAATTTGCTTAGAACTGAACAAAAACAAATTATAAATACATTAACTTGATAGATTAAATAAAATCAAAACTATGCATCTCCAAAAAAAAGGTAGTTTGGTAGTAAATTCCCAAAATTTTAATAAAATGAATCTCGTTATATTGCATTTGATTCGAATAACAATTTCTACTTTGTGGACAGACACCTGACACTCGTACATGCCATCTTTCCAGATATTCGCTATAATAGTAAAAACTACTTTTTGTTCAACGAACTTTCCTGAATAACACACCCATTTTTCTTTGCTATTTCATTTAGGTTTTGCCATTCACCAATAATGAGTAGTTAGCATGTTATCATGCTACTGATGTTAAATAAGATTATAAATAGCCCAAGAGCACACATACACTCAACACAATTATATACACGAAGGATACGTAGGAAACTAATGCTTAAAAGAAAGCTTTATTACTGCACATGATTTAAAAAAGATGAATTTGCATGCAAGTACAGAATTTCAAAATATTATACAGCCCCTTTTTTAGACGTGTAATTTGAATTTCGTTTTATTTAGCTTTCCCCTAATAAGGTAGCTATAACACACGAAACACAAATAGGAACAAAAAAAGTCCCCTCGCAAGAAAACTCGCCATAACTAACTCTCTAGTCAGCTCTAAATATGTTTATTAAGCAGGCGTTTCCTTTGCACAGTATGTCGTCTTAGTAAGCCTCACAGAAAAGCTTTAAATTTCATAATATGTTCATTAAAATTATAAACTGACATCATAGAGATCAAAAGACGACTCTTCTAGCATGTCCTCATAAAACGACAAGTCTTTCAAAAATAAGCACTTTCATACAGAAAATCAGTTATGTAAAATATGCAAAAGTTCATTTGAAATGTAAATGAACGAATAGGCCACTACTGCCAAAATGTGCTCAATCTTATTATGCTTTTGTCATTCTCCAGTTTGAGAAAAAAGCACCGAGTTTATCTTTATGGAAGTTTAGAGTGATGCAAAGTGAAAACTTTGTGCATTATTTAGCAACCACACGATTTTGACAGATTTGTACTGCTGAGATTTATGTAGTAGAAGTGTTTTATGTAGTTTCCTTACAAGGAACTGTAACGCAGGCAGAACTTTTAACAAGATTTGTTGGTTGAAATTTTTGGAGAAAATTTCTGATATTGAAAATTTATGCCGGAACTTTCCGCAGGTAATTTGCCTAAAAGAGTTCTTGCTTTTTAATCAGAAAAATAGTTCGAAAGGATATATAGTACTGCGCCGCTGTCGCGTCACGCCCTTAATCATCGGTTCAGATTTAATTACAGTAATCACATTTGTTGCTAAATCACACCTTTGGACTATCAATTTATACAACATGTTGTTAATCTATTTTAAGCCCTTGAGCCTATTTTGCATTTGAAATTAATGGATTCTTGTCAGTCGTAACTAGCACTAGCCTACTACTGAGGAATTGATAGTAATCTATGCTATTTTTAGTGAAAACGTGATAAATACCGTGAGACGAGAGCGTTTAAAAAATCGAGTCCTATCCAAAAGCAGTTTTAATGCATACTTTTTAATAATATGCAACAGATCTTGGCGTGATAAGGAAGTACCACGTTGTATAATGGAGTTAAAATATTTGTAATGGCTTTGAAACGGCTAACAATAAGCGACAATTGTAAATCACGGTTTTGTTTTTATATTTGCTCTTAAAATATTTAGTTGGCATTATATTTCACTGCTTACATTTTCCGGTTTCATATTTCACCTCCTTGTCTCTGCATAGTTTTCCTTTGGCAAATAAAAGATTTAAATAGGTTTAAGCTAATAAAAATTATATCTATATAAGTTTCGTTTATTCGCTAAAATGTTCCTACAAATGGCATATCTGTTCTTTTAAACAGCATACACGTACTGCTAGCATACAGTTTGTATTGAATAGTTTGGATTTGGGTTAACTAGTTGACGTACTACTAAAAGTATAAGACCACAAATTTATTGTGCAACTAGATTTTTAGTGCGAAAGTGCTTTACTTCTACGTACCTAAAATAGATAGCACCATAAACTGCGACATTATACATCCTATAGCACGTAAATCTCGAAGAAAACGAACCAACAAAATTATAGTTTAGTACAGCACATTTTTCTCCACACATTCCCATGTAAAGCTTGGAATAAACTGCTGTTGCCAGTCATAAAGTCTAGGTCTAAAACGCCAGTGTTTTTATTTATCGCCGAAATAGAAATATTCCGCCGCATTTTCCTTGTCCTTGTGAGAAAACATGATGCTATAGAATATTTTATTAAAAATATTAAATATATACAGTTGATTAAATTTATGTTTTCTTTCCTTCCACGAAAAGATCAATAGCTCCGCAATTTCCATTTCTCTTATAAATAAGAAAGTAGGTCGCCAAGGCGTTCGGTACTCTTTTTTCTTCTTCTTGATTTTCTCATAAATTGACAAAGGTTGGTAACCCTCCCGAAATATAAAAATTGTTTCCACTCTGCCACGCTTTCCACAATTGCTGGTTCGAAATGAATGCTTTAGTGTTATTAAACAAAATCCCTTTGTTATAAAAATAAATACCTAGAATGGGCTCTTTGTTATAACAATTTTCCATTTAGCGAGAAAATCGATTATCAACCTTGAAGAATTTTACTTAATGTATACATTAAATGGAACTCAAGGGACATATTGAAACCATTATTCCTCTTTATTACAAATATTAATTGCTTATGCTGTATCAAAATGTGTAATATTTATCATGGTTCTATTTGAAGAGAAAGAGCGTATAGATCATAAATATACAAAATGCACGAATTTAAATTTAAGTGTTTATTGCCACAATAAATATTTTATATTTTATCATCTATAAAGGATGCATATACGTATATAAGTCAGATTATTTTAAGCTTTGTTCTGCAAATAGAAGGCATCATTCAGATATGGTTATTGCATATATTGTAGCTATTTACAGCGTCTATAAATGATTCATGCCACTTTAATGAGAATTACCGCTAGAGATGAGTTTGACTCGTAAAGAGTTTTAAGCTATGCATCATGAAGCAAAGTCTAAAAATACTCGACCATGTATTCAAGTATTAGGCTAATGTGATTGGTAGTATTAAGTAGTGACACATTTGTCGAAAATATCTTTAAAAAATTGGAGACATTAATAAGCATAATATTTTCAGTTTATAACTCAAAAGCGTGATACTAATTTTTAAATAACCCATAAGTTTTCTGCATTCATCAATTGCAAGACCCCAGATTTGAGATCAAATAGAATATTTTTTATTGTATACAAATAAAGCCAACTTGAAAGATCGATAGTATTTAGAAAGAGATAATGAATACTTTTGAGATATATTTGGAATATTCACTTTGTGTAATAACTAATTTTAATTAATCAGCAACTAATATATTTTATTGTAAAAAATAGGTTTCAGTACAATTTATCCTTATTGTTCAAAACGGGTTGTCTGGAAATATTTTTGAAAAAACTAAAAATTTCAAAAGTATAGATGAAAATTTATAAAAGACAATACTTATAAATTACTAGAAATGTCCAGCTGATTCGCTTGTCTACATTTCTTATTTTTTTTTTAATCGCAACTAGATATAACTAGTCTTCGAGCTGCACCAGCCAAATTACCGTTAAAAACGTTCCTAAACGTCTAACCCTTTCTAAATAATGTAACTATAGAAAACCCAGGAATTGCTAAAGTATTTAAGACTTCAAGTTACTGAAAAAATTTTTTGCTATAAATCATTAAATCTACTTCGACTTACATTGGATTTTTTGAAAAAGTATATTTATCGCGATGTCTTTGATGTTATAATATCACGTAGACGAAACTTTTACCGCTATATGATCCATTTTGATGAGCACAGTACGCAAAATAAAGTGCCTTGCTTATTTTAAGGAGAATCACATTCATTGTATGTAACTCATGGGAGTACTAATATAATTCATTTAATGGCATCATTAGATTTTGAGATATGTGTCCGAAGAACAGAAAAAACTTAGCCCTACATCTAACTCTTTGGAAATTGAAATTCTGAAAAACGCCTAAACTCGGGTGTATAATTTCCATCTCTGTATCAATTTTAGATTTTGAAGTATAAGACTCGCTAAAAGACATTCAACCTTTATTTTTACCTCCTTAGACATGAAATTTCAGAAATTCCTTCTTTATTCGTTGCCTACACTATGATGTCAAGGCTTGAGCTGGACGTTGATGAGTAAGTCTTTAGTCAGTGAGTCAGATAATTAGTCAGTTAATCAGTCAGTCAGTCAGGACACTTTGTTTTGTAAATATACATAATAGATATTCAAACGAAATTTCTAGAGCTAGACTAAAACGCCCCACAAAATAAATCGAACATATTTAAATGATATAAATTTCTTTAATACATGCAAAATTAAATTTGCAATATGAAAAACATCAACCGTTTACACTAAAAGTGAGACAGTTAGGAATAATATTTAATGAAATCTTCGATTTCGATTGTATTTAGTCACAGTTTTAATCAGCACCGATGGATAAATGGTATATTTTTGACAAATTTTACCTGCATTATGCACGATTTCACGAATGGAAAGCAGAATAATTCATTTCATACTCAAGGAAAATAACTTAGTAATTATTGCCGGTAGCTAATAAGACATGTTCTAAAAAAATCAATGTCCTTTAGTGCAACCCATACAAATGGAATTTAAAACGCATTACCCTTTGGTTTCAAATGAACAAGAGCGGGTGCAATTTTTTATTCATTTGTGTTGTCAAAAAAACTATCCATAAATGAAAACACAAAAGGCATTCGTCGTTTTTTACAGAACATGAAAGGTTTAAAAGGAAAATTATCTACAAAGCACGTACACACGTGATATAGACAGGAGAGCACTACGCTTTTGTAGCATAAAAAGCTCACAGCCTTTTATGTGGTCAAACTTACTTATCTCGGTCAATTTTCTAGATGAATAAAGTAACTTTGGTGAAACAATGCTTAATGGCATTTTCGGCCACTGTTATATTGTTTGGTCAATGTAATTTATGGATGATTGGCCAGAGATCTAATTTTCAATCCAGTCTACTTCGGTTTAGATCAATTGGCTGCAAAGCTCTATAACCGCCCACACACTTCGTTCAGTAACGCGTTTGTCCTTTGGAGACCTCTTCGTGAGGAGAATAAAACTTATTAACAATTAAGTGATAGACCTCCGTTTTCCACTACTAAATGTCGTTAAAATTGCAGGGCTAATCACGGCCCTTGCTCACAATGTAATAAAGATGAAATTTTAAAGGCTTCCATTGAAATAACTTTAGATAACTATGCAAAATCTTCATTCGTAGTAAATTCTTCCACAGAACTCAATTATGAATAAAGCCAAATTCGTCCGGGACTTGGGTACTCTTCGCTCTAAATTTCTGCAAGGGTACATTTATACACCGAAAGTTTGAGATAACTGGACAACTTTAATACGATGAACGTCTAGTGCAAAGCGTTTATAGTCTTCCAAGTAAATACATCGCCACTGAACTCATGCTTTTGCTGCGGGAACAAAATTTTACACAGCTTGGGCAAATTCTACATGTGAAATAATGGGTTAGAATCAGTTATAATAATCATAACACCAAAATTCATATGGAATAATTTCCTCGCTTCATCTCAAAGGGTTAATTAATAATTTCCTTGGTGCGTGCATGGTTCATGTGTAATCTTCCATTCCCTTTCCCTACAATTTACATACTGATTAACATAAGGACTTGATTTATACATAATATTTGCTTTCATTAAATCACCGCACTTTAAACAAGCGAAAATCTAAATGAAATTCCAAGGAAACATGCTCTTGCAAGTTTTACATCAATACATAACATTTTTCATTTTCGTTCTTGAAATATATCTTAAAATTTTCCCCCAATAAAGTAAATCAAATGAAACGCAGCCTAACTTCCGTTTCGAATATCCACTTTCTCCAATATTTGACATATAGGAACGCGTTCCGGTAGAAACTTGGAAATATATTTTCGGTGAAAATCACAAACAACGCAGGAATACATTGTAAATTAAGGAAAATCGTTTTCTGATCCGCTTTTTGTCTGTAACGAACGACTCCCACGAGAATCATCAGTATACTGGATATGTGCCTGAGCTTCAATCCGCTTAGCCTCAGATAGAGAAAAGAACAGAAATTCAGAAACAAGATCCACAAACCACAAACTTAAGTTTGTTATATCTATAGAACTAACCTTGCGAAAACCAATATGCACTTCAAACAAGAAGTACACATAAAATTACACCCAAAGAAACGTTGGAACTCTGAGAGCAGTAAAAATTTGATGGCTTAATTTGCTTCAACAATATAATGGTTTATTTATTTAATTCACGATTTATTTTAATTCTATGATTTTATAATGTAAAACATAAGCTCTGAAAATTATAGGTAAGATTCTGAGTCTAACTATGTTGTTACTATTCATGCAAATCTATTCTATTTAATTATTCAGGTTAATCACAATACTGAGGGAATGTGAAATAATTAACATCAATCGGTATATCCATAAACAATTTTAGGCCGAACAGCGTTGATTAACCAAAAATTCGCTCAATAAGGATAGGCAATCTGATAAAACACTAAAAGTCCGATTTCTCAAGTATACGTATATTATTGTAATCTTTTAAAACATATAGGACAAAACCGAAAACTGTTATGAAGAAAAGAATGGACAATTTTCCTCGAAGCAGTATCCGTTTCTTATTAGTAGATAAAGGACATCATGGATTCCTTTATACTTTTATTTTAACAAGCGTTGATTTCTTCATTAAAAAACGATAATTTTCATTCTTGTTTAAAGTAATAACTTACTTCATTAATTTATATTAGCAACCTAAATAGGTAAGCCTATTAGTACTGGAGTAGAGGCGGCATTAAGAACATATTGCACTGTGATTTTTGTAACAAAATCAACAATTCTAAAAACATAGAAAACATTTTTAAGTTTTAAAAATAGAGAAACTAATATAATTCTGGGCAGCAAAATGCTTCGTGAAAATCAAAATATATGAGTATCAATTATAAAATTATTTAATTAATTAATTTTGTTTCTAATTGTTTTGTAGTAGTTCACTTTTTATAAACAGATACAATACAATGGCCATGCGGCGGTCAATAAAAACATTAAGAATAAATCATGATATCTCATCAGCATATCTAACATTTTTTCCAATTTTTGCCAATATAATAAGACTTAACAAACATCTTTCCACAATCCCTACTTAAAACCATAATGGCATTAACCAATCTTAAAATTAATTAAATTTTGACAACCTAAATTAATACCTTATTGGCACTACAGAGTACCATATATATATATTCCTAACATTAAATACTCTATCGCACAGTTTTACCAAAATTTTGAATATAATTTCCTTGCAATTCTATGCAGGTTTAACCTATTTTAGCTGAATTCTGAAATGTAGGTCACAACTACATAAACTACAGTACGCAGCATTTCGAAAATCAATTGTTGAAAGGAATTGTTAAAAGATTGGCAGGTTTGAGTCTTGCATTGACTTATTCATGTACATAAATAAAACAATAAACCCAACTAGATGTATATACGGAGCAATATCAATAACATATATGTCTAATTTCCTTGATAAAATTCGTGCTCGCTTACTTACCGTTTAGAAACGAATGTTCGGATACAGCTATCATTTTATGACTTGAATCTTCGTTTGTTGTAAATCTACATTATTAGTTTTTTTCTTATGTTTCACAACAAGAAAGCCACAGAATTGAAATAAATTCAAGAGTTAATTAATGACAGTTCACTTAAAAACCTACGTTGATCACGTTTAACATCGAAATTGCGCGAAATTCTCGAATTTTAAATAAACAAAATAAGTGTCTTTTCTAGATATTGACATAATAGTCGAAAATTCGCACATCAAACCTCTTCGCCAAATTCGTTTGTACTGGTGTGTTGCATGGAAAATTTCTCCCTAGCGCATGTGTTATGTTCAAAAAGGGCGCGCTTGCGTGGAGCGGGTGGCCTGCGCAAGGGCACTCCGGGTTGTCCTGATCGGGGTTCACATATTAAAAAGGACTCGTCCATACGCTCCGACTCCGGTCTGCCAGAATACATACGACGCACGTCTAATCTAACTTCATCCGATGCGTAGCTCGTATCGCGCATTTCAAATGAAGCGGATATGGCCGTGAATGTAGGTTTCTGTGTATAACGCGAATGAGAATATAGTAGAAGGTGAGGAAGGATGTTAGTTGGGTGTGCCGAAAGCAAATATATAAACAAAGATGTTGTAATCTTTATTTATACCGATGACGGCTCCAATTTGTTGTAAATGTACACTTAATCCGCAACGAAAATGGTTGCTCTTGATTATACGATAATTAGTAAAAAAACTAAAGACATAAACCCGCTTTGGAAATGTAAGTTAAATATTATTATTTTGCGAGTTAATTATTTTTAGTGATCGTTGCTTTGTGCAGATGCGAGCGCTCCATATTGACATTTCTATTGACTTTTGACATGCGGTGTTAATTTCAAATTTAAATACAAAAATAAACACTTGCTTGTTTACTCTCGTTAGTAAATTTAGCTAATTTATTATTTTATGTATTCAGTTTTATTAGGAATGTCATTTGGATAATTTATTGTGTATATTGGAAAATGTTGATGAAAATAAATAAAGGAACGCTTTATTTATATCTCGTAGCCTCATATAAAGCACGGTATATATTTGTTTATTTGTATGTTTTATCTAATGAATGATTTAACGGATCCGCATTAAGCGTAAATGCTCACATGATGTTCATAATTTTCTCGATTAATATAGAAAGCAAAATCTTCAGACTTTCAGGCTCAAAGTATTTAAACAAATTTGTTATAGATAAGTTATCGTAAAATAAATGGAATTTCCTGTTTGACGCCCGTGTTGGCGAAATGCCACACATAATAATAAACAATACAAATTTTGATTTTTCAAGCTACGATCCACCTTCAATCTATAAATGAATTTCAGGGATCAAATCGATGGCAAAATTACAAATAATTCTTAACCATTTTAATACGATTCATATAATGCCAGTTAAAGGGTAGATATAATGACGACAGGGGAAAAGCGCGGCAATGTCAACTATAAGCCTCAAATGGTACTTTGTCCATGACTCTCAATGGGGAGTCGAGACACTTTTCGCCTTGTAGCAGGTTTAAGATAATAAATCATAACATTTTACTACAAATATAAATTAATTATTCTTTACCTTTACAAAAACTAATCAAAATGTTTTTACTCAAATTGCTCTCTTATAAATGATTGCAACTTATAACAGTGTTTTTCCAATCTTGCTAATTATAAAATTAATAATAAATAGTAGACGCAATGTCTGGACCATACGGTGGAAATATACGAATGCAGAACGTGCAATAACCGAATAATTAATTTTCCTCGAGCTCATGCAACAGCACGAATATTGTCGCTCAATTTATGCATCAGAAACGTATATCTGCTATTGACAGTTACATCGCGCTCTTTAAAATAAATAAGATAACCGTCCTCACAAACCCAGAATATTAAAGTTCTCGTTGATTAAGTAGCTTTCGCCATTCTAAGATCAGGTTTGCCAATCCTTTTAAGTGAAGAATCAAAAAACAGAATCATCCCTGGTGATAAACAAACTCTAAAATATGCCTCGTCCCATTTCTATAAGCTTAAAAACGACCATGCTTAATTAACACTTCAAAGAGAGAGAGAGAGAGTGGAAAAGAGATGGGGGGGGGGCGCGAAAGACATACAATGCTACTGTTCTACCACTAACCTTATTCATCTCCAAATGGTCATGGAGAATTCACCAAATAAATAAACAATATAGCATCATCATAATCACATTCAGCAACATCGGTCGACATTGGAGTGTTTCTTAATTTTTTATTTTCTAATTGCTTATTTTGTGCGGTCCTCTTTTTGGTACCATACGTTTTATTACATCCAATAGGGACTGGTATTGCAGAATGAACATCATATTTCACTCTTAGAGTTTTCCAGGAGTCGTGGTTGCTTGTTAAACCAAGTTGTTCCTTCGACCTTTCTAATGTTTCTGTCTCATCTATCATTAAAATGATTTCTTGGTCGTTTTGTCTCTTTTAGGTACCATTCAGCAAATCTTGCAATTCATCTATTGTGAGCTCCCTTTGCGATGTATCCATACCATTACCCTCTTCATTCTATTGATGCAGTCAGTCACTTTAATTGTTTCTCTCGTCCAATTATTTTTTCTTTCTCACTTCGTTATTCCTAACAAGCTTCTTTTCATAACCTTTGAGTAGTAAGGATCTTCTGTATGATAGCTGCACTTAGTTTCCAAATCTCTATCATTAGTCAGCAAGGATAAGATGCGTTGATTAAAGCCTTTTTTTATAAAGAGGCATTTTAGAATAGTCTCTTGTTCTTGATTTTTAATCCCTTATTTTTAGCGTTTAATGTGCTGAAGACATACTTCAATGTGATCGTGAATAACAGAATAGTTTAGGAAAGATCAAGTCTTCTTGATGTACATATCCTGCTGCTAAGAACTAGATGACTAGTTTGTGGAGTGTCACTTCGGCTTTTGCTTTCTCATATATATGTGATTAAAGATTCCAATGTATAATTTGTCTATGCCTTCCACTATTATAGCTCTTATTATTTGTAAAACACTAGATGACGTGATTAAGGGTTAATAAAACTTTTTTTTCCTTATAGCTTTTCCCAGATCTATAATGTCCACTTGATCGTTTCGACTTTTTACTAGGGCTTTTTTAGTCAACGTTGGTTCCTGAGGGATCTGCAGTTGCATATTATTAATTTTAATTGGTAACAGTTTTGCCTCTGTGGATTATTAGTCACCTCTGCTATCTTTAAGGCTACCATTCTCGAGCTCATAACAGTCTATGGAGAATGCCGTTCCTTTTGCGTATCAATCCCACTTAAGATTTTTGAGACGTAACGCCACGTTGTCATATTGGGGGCTGCCAAGTACAGATGGAGCCTTCTGTTGGGGATATGAGCCGGCTCTGATTCAGATTCAGAAGAATCTGCAAGGTCGACAAATTAATTAATTCCCTAATTTATTTATTGAGACAAATTTAAAATAACGCAATTATTTTTCTATCTAAACCATACAATTACGTCACCAGCACACTGTCCCCAAAACCCAGTTTCTTGCACATTCAGTATTTCAAACGAAAATTAAATGTCAGCTTCTCTTACTTAGAATATTCAAGTAACATATTAAAATAACTTTTTATCAGAAAATCCACATTAAAATCGAAATCGCAACAAAAAAATGACCCTCTACCAAATGATTTCTTCAGAGTTCTTTAATAGGCAAGAGAGCGTAAGATCCGTGGGTCTCTGTATTTATGTATTCAATCTTTTAAACGCTTTCTTATAAACCTTACCATTTCAGATTGGCACTATTTACTCTTTTTCGTCGCTTCAGTCTCCGCTGCAACAACAGCGTATTCCCTCGGGTATGCTTTGCAAAGTTTCGGCGGTTACTGCATCCTTGGTGCAGATATTACCTTCGGACTTACAGAAAGCAATGATACTTACGTTGATCCGATTATGACCCATTGGGGGGAGACCAGCATATGTGAATTTTGTTTGTATTCCTTAATTGTAATTGCAATCTGTGGTATCATTTTACTGACATATTTTATAATAAACTGGACCGGAGCTGACAACGAAAGTAACGGGTAAGTAAAAAAGTATAACAATTTAATAATTGTCACAAACACAATATTCCCAAACCACAAATATTGAGTCTGCTTAGAAATATGGTATTATTTTTAGTAACTACATTTTCAACACTTAATTTTTTTTTGTTAGATTTTATTAAAGAGACATTGTTTCAGATTATCTCCCGCTTGGCAAAGCATCGTTCCTTCTACAGTTGTAGTTGGTGTGATTTGCATTATCTTGTTATTTGTTAATCACTATGTAAAAGGCGGCATTGATATATTTTGTGCAGAATTTGAAGAAATCACCAATAGTACAACGTAAGAATTGTTAAAATTAAAACTCTAACTAAATCAGTATTAAAATTAAAACAAATAATTTCAGGTGTTCCGAAAAAATCAACGCCTATACCATACAAACTAATAACCACGAAACATATATCCATATATTTTTAAAGGTCAGTAAAGCAGTACTAATTGTAACTTTACTCGCGTGGGGGGCTCAGTTTATTACACTTCTGGTGAGGTTTTTTATGGGAATCGACTTCGAAGTACAAATTAAACATGTCACGCCCATACAACAAAACGATAGAGGAGATGACACAGATTTAGAAGACGAAAATACAGTATAAGAACTACTTAAATTCAGAAATGAATTCCCAAAGTTCCATTTTAAAGTACAAGAGCAGTTTTTATATTATAAATGTGAAAAATTCTATATTTCGTTAATTTTAAGATTTTATTCTAGTCATTTTCGTGCATATATTATTCAAGTTGCAAATGGAAGCACGCTTCATATAATATAATTATTTACCGCACTTTAATTTATGTTTTATCCCATTAATAATTGTACGAAATTAATTAATTTTTAACATTTAACTATTTTTACGACGTTATACTGAAGCAAATATATTCAGCATTACTAATTTTTATTTTCCTTGTGAGAAATCAATTTTAAAGCAATTCACGTCTAGTATTATGCTGTACAAGGTATTACTAATGTATCTGACTCTTCTGCCAATGAATAGTCATATGACAATCAAATGCTGACCATACCAGAAAACCCTGTTTGTTATTTTAAATCTTGATACATGCTGAATTACAAATTCTTATTGCCAATTTAACATACTACTGCCGTTTGTATCAATCATTTAATGTATTTTGACAAAAACTTTTCAACCAGTAATTTATTTCCTCCAACACCATATGCATTTAAAGTTGAGCTAAATGCTCAGACATTTTTTCCATTTTCTCTTTTGAAATTATTATTGATATCATTAAACTAATTGCTCATTACTTTCATGAAAATTATATTTTCAATATTAACAAGGCCTATAGCTTAAATAAATATAAAAGCAAACGTTTTTGGTCCTTTTGCCTCAGATGTATCTATTATCACCAGACGGCTTGGGTGCCAATCTAAATAAATAAGTAAAATCAACAAAACTTCAACAACGAAACATTTAAATTTATTATAATGTTATAACAAGCACTATTTACTTGAGTTTGCACTTTGATTGTAAATGTAAATACATACTTACTAACAATACACTACAGAAAACGCTCAAATGTTTGGAATATATTATTGCTCAATGTTCAAAAAGCGTCCAAAATACGAATTGGTTCCCCCTGTCAAGGCCAATATAACTCAAACAGTACATAAAATTTGCTCTAAATATAATATGATTTTATTTGTTGTATTTTGGGAGTTAACTAAATATCCATTGAATTATTAAATTTATGTTAAAATAGTTGATATATAAACTGTTATATTTTATATAGTGATAAAATTGCCTTCGCCTGTTTGTGATGTATTTTAATTATACAACTGCGTTCCTGTAATTTATGTTCATATACCATTTGTAAGTATTTTTATAAATAAATATTCAGTATGGAAATTCTCCAACTTTTTTAAACACTTACACCCAATTTGCAGTCATAAAAGTCATGATAAACAGTTTGATACAATTTATTCAACAAAGAAAATCAAAAATCTTCAAATAAGCTACACGCAGTTTTAATTTTTTTTAGAAATTGTCTTAAAAACTAGAAACACGTTAAAATTTGCGTAAATTATGGATTAAAACAGGAATACTTTTGCGATACAAGCCTAAAACTTCATTTAAAAATTTTATCTAATAAAAATATTAAGACTATTAGGAAAATTTAAAAGAAAATCCACTTAATACTTAGGTCTAATTAAGAGGGATGCTGGGTTCTCACATGCTTATTTCTATCTCCTTTTTGTCTAAATTGGCGCCCACAGATGTCACAAGGGTAGGGCCTTTCATCAGTATGAATTCTACGGTGGTTGTTCAAAGCGTCTGCTCGGAAAAATCTTTTTTGACAAATCTAAAAGGGAATGGGGGCTTATTGAAACTGAGCAATGTGACATTAGTTACATAAACCTGAAAATTAAAGTGTACAACTGGAATCAATCAGTGTAAATGTAGTGATTTTCAAAATAATGTAGTTTTTATTCTACTATGGTTTTAATCCATAATTATAAAAAACTTGATAGCGATACTGTAAAGGATGAAAGTAAAGGTGGTTGAAACCAATACAAACAACAAATTGATTGATGTATGAATTGTATATTTATTGCAGATTTAAATGTCATGTAACATTTTATACTTACATCACATCCATAACGACGATCGTTGGTGTGAATCAGACGATGTTGATAGTAGACTGATCCAGTTAAGAAACATTTATCGCAGACAGAACACTTAAACGGTCTTTCACGGGTATGAACTTTACGGATGTGGTCCTTCAAGTCCGGACGTATGGTGTATCTTGCTTCGCATCCCTCGTGGGGGCAAGCAAATGGTTTAATGCCTGCAAAAATATTTTGCTAGTGAAGTAGGTCTTGCTTTCCTTAATATTAACCGGATCATATATTTAACATTTTGATTTTCATAATCCTCGCGAAAAAGATAATTGCTTGATAAAGGAAAAACTTGTCATGTCTAGATATATTTATAACACCCAAAAAGTATACACTTTGAAAGTAAACATTTTTAGAATTAGCAACGTTATTTAAGAATATTGCTCAAAATACAAACTGCAAATTGTGAAGGGAATTTACTTTTAATCACAATATTTAGATATGCCAATAATTTGGATGAAATAACTGCTATGACATCTAGTCAGATCTGTGACCTTATTAAATCTTGTTATATTGATCCATGTTTTTGCAATTGTAATGCTTAACTAAAATAATAAAACAAATTTTAATTATTGCCGGCTAGGCTTTCACGGACGATTCCGTCTTCACTTAAGAAAATCAAGTGAATAGCCTCATACGGCAATAGGGGTTAGAAAATAATTAAATGTGATAATTTTATTTAAAAAAATTCACAGAGGTAAACAGATATATTATTTAAATGAATTTTATATCCCCATAGAAAAAAAAGACCTTTAATCTATTTACTTTGGTAGACCAGGGTAAAATAGTCTAAAAGCAAATTAAGTTGATTCAATTACTTCAATTGAAGTACAATAGATCTAATGGTTTCAAATGCAATACTGCTGCAGTAATAACATAATAAATATTATTTATTGATTGGTCATGTATGCTTGATAAATTTAAAATAAATAAAATCATTTTTACTAAGAGTTTAAATTTTAAAAAAATATATTTTATGGACAGAAATTGAGATTGCTTAGAGAAAAATCAAAGTGAAATTTAAAAAATTACAATTTTTTAGTACAATCTGAAACAAATGTACCCAGATAATAATGATCACCTCACTTAAACGATTTTTGACAACTTGATCGTAAGTACATTCATAGGATTTAGATGGCTGATGTCGGTATATTTCATTTGAGAAATAAATTGTACTCATTATGAATGTTCCAATAATTTCCATTTGGTGTTGCAAAATATAGATTAATGTGTTGGCAAGCGGTAGGTAGACACCATTTTAATACAGTATTTAAATAAAAATGCTATTTTTAATCAAAAATTTTATGAAGTTTTAGATTTCTCAAATTGGAATTTCTGGATCTAAAATTAGACAGTGGATTGGTAGTTTCATACATTGCAAATGCTAATAAATAAGGACCAGCTGACTAGGCGAATAAATATTTAAAATAAAAATTATTTGTCCACAGAACGTAAGATATATTATAACATTACAATAACATTATAATTTTTGTTCAAGAGCTATAGAAAAACACTCATAATTTACATTACTAGGGGTTGATCACACCTAACGCAATCTAAATACTAATTCATTATTCATATTGATTCAATTATATAGGGTAGTGAAAAATTAAATCAAGCACTATTTGAGCTTAGAAAGTTAGCTTTTATAAAACTATCCTTATGGCTTTGCTCGTGACATGAAAGATTATAATAAAGTAGACAAATTCAAAGTCCTAGCCAAAAATTTTCAATTTTCATGTTCATAAATCAATGTGTGTGTCTATATTATATTTTGTCATGTTTGATTTATCTAAACAGATAATGAGTGTATTTACTATTTTGCATTCAGCTGTGGAGAAAATTGCATTATTGCTACTCTTAAAGCCACAATTTATTAAGCGAAAATATGTTTTAAATGATTCATGCTAACCATTATATACTCTCTTCTTGGGTGCAATTCCAATTTTATTTCATATAATGAGAATTATAAAGTTGTTGTAAGTGGATTTTAAAGAAAGAAAGCTTTGCTTAAACCAATTTTATTTTTGCATGTCTCTAAAGCTCATCCTGATATATTTTACTTACTAAGGTGATTTATACTCTAACTAAACACTATAAATAAAAATATGAATAAAAATCACCTTGATGGAACCTCATGTGTTGCCACAGATGGGATGTTTGTGAATAGCACCTCTTGCATATTTCACAAACATAAGGTTTCAAACTTTGATGGGCTCTGCTATGAATCAGCAAAGCTTTGGCACTATGAACGACCTGCAAACATAGACAATAATGGTTATTCTGATAAATGTAAAAAATGGTAGTCATCACCTGGTCACATTCTTCACATTTGAAATTAGCAGGATGCTCAGTCTCTCTATGGTGTTCAAGATCTACAACACTATCCCAAATTTTATTGCAACGCTCGCATTGGTATTTAAAACCCTGCTCTACAGTAGCTGCTAAACGTTTAGCTTTTGTGGTTTGTTTCGGCCACTTCCGTTTACGCCCCCTTTTCTTTTTCTCATTTTCAACCAACTCTTGCGAAATTAAATCAGATTTACTACTGGTTTCACTCATCACCTCCATTTTTATATCTGAAACTGGAACGCTGTTTTCATCCCCAATTTTTTCTGCCCCCTTATCTTCAGGAGTGACCCCGTTGCAATCATTTTTTTCTTTTAGTTGGTTATCAGGAATTTTTATCTCTGACAAAACATACTCAATCAATTTTACAATTGAGTCTTTGCTTTCGTTTCCTTTGTCACCACAATCTTTTTCTTCGGTACAAATGTAAGTTTTGGGTGTGTAGTGTTTCTTTTTGATTTTGTGAGTGTATAAGATTTCGTGTGATTTGAAGGTACGATCACAATATTCACAATAAGTCATTTTAGGCAAGTAGAATAAATTTGCTTCGTCTGAACATTTCGTCAACCAGTGCTTGGTGGCTAGAGTGTACGAATCGAATGTTTCTTTGCAGGTGATACATTCGTAGTTTATTTCTGTCGTGTGTTTCTTCTGGTGAAGCAAGAGAAATTTTTTGTCTGCATATGTACGATTGCAGTATTCACATTGCAAAAGTAATTCAGTTAGTACCTTCTCTACATTTTTTATTGAAATGTTATTCAAAGAGAGTTCATTGTTAACTATTTCAGGAGCAACATGTGAGAGATTTTTGATTTCTTCATTTAACAGTCTGAGTTCATCAGCTTCTTGTGAGCTTTCGCTGTTTGATTTGTTTTCTACTTTGGCTTCTAGTGGTTCTGGACAAATTTCTGCGTGGCAATTGGCAGAAGCAGGTGTAGCAAAGACTTGGTTGCATTTTAAGCACTTCCATACGGCTACATCGCTTCGATAAAATTTTGAGATATCACCAGCTTTTTTGCAATGGTTTTCCTTATGTATTCTGAGGCGGTTTTCGCTTACGAAATGTTTACTGCAGTGTTCGCATACATTTACGTTGGTTTCATCGTGACTAGTTTGATGTCGCTCCAAGTTGTTTTGGCTAACAAACTGTTTCCCACATGTAGGACAATCAAATTTCATACGTAAACCTTTATCAATATCCTTGATGTCAGCATTGGGTTTTAAGACGACTTTTTCAGCATTAAATTCACATTGGTGACGTTGATACTGGTATTTTGTAGGGAAATTAGTATCACAATTTTGACATACAATCATAGTAGGTATGTTAGGAACTTTAGATTCTCTTTTAATGTGAGTTGCAGGGCTGCTTATGGTTTTGCATTCCCCGGAATTAGTTAAGAGTGTAGTTATCTCTGTGGCAAAGTTCATAGGATTCAATTCCTCTACACCACCAATTTTAACGACTCTCAAACTGGATTCATCTAAATCTAGGTATCTGTATGTGAAAGTGATTTTATCTCCACCATTTAAAGAGAGATCTAAAGCAGTTCCAAATGAGGAAGGGTCAGAATTTATTGGGTAAGTGGATATAAGTTGATTTGTTGTGTTATCAAAATCATATTGAAGTGAACTTACAGTTCCATCTATTGCATCCACTCTATGCAATTTCAGGGTTCCTATATCTAGATTATTCATATTCAGTTCTGAAACCACTTGATGCCTCTTAAAACGAATTAGATCATCAAAACAGCTTTGCATCACAAACCACAAGATTACTTTGCAAGAAAAGATATGAAAACAATAAATAAACAATTTTTGTTTCTGGTTGATAAAGGTTACGACCGTTGCCTTTTGTTTCTAATTATTATTAATTTGAAGCGTTAGCAACAGGAAGGTCGAGTTATTTTACATTTTCATTGGTTAACAGGCAATTATTATTACTATTCTTTTGTCAAAATTTGAAATTTGTATTATTTTTCTAGAGCGACACCTAGCGAGTAGTTGTGGTAGCTGTAACATTGGCGTTTTAAGCCTTACATTTCGATTTTTAAATAAACATTTATCGCAATAGCCAAATAATAAGCATGTATTACTTACAAATCACAAATGAAGATTTAACTAGATTTATTATAGAGCCAAAGCATTTAAAAAGTACTTATTCAACACCAAATAAAGCTGCGCCATCTAGTTTTGAATTATTGTTTCACTGAATTACTTGCAACTTGTTAATATAAAAGGATGCACGTAAAATTACGGTTGTATTCAGTCATTTGCAAGCCAGTTGTAAATAAATTATAATTTAAATTAAATCGAAATGCAAAAGGTTGTAATTTTCGGTTCATCTGGAATGACCGGCCTTTGCGCCGTAGAAGCCGCCGTTCAAAAAGGTAAATCAACGTATTGAAAATCATTTGCTTAATCATGTAATAACGTGTAACATTAATTTACCATAGGCTTAAATGTACGAGCTTTTGTGCGGGACCCATCTAAACTTCCGGATCACTTAAGGGACAGCGTTGAAGTCGTTAAAGGCGACGTTTTAAATTACACCGATGTACACAACGCTATAAAGGATGTAACAGCTGTAGTAGTAGTTCTTGGTACAAGAAATGATTTGAATCCAACCACTGTCTTAAGTGAAGGAATGAAGAATATTATAAAAGCTATGCAAGACTTAAAAGTGGAAATTGTTTCCCTTTGCTTGTCCGCATTTCTATTCTACGAGCCTGATAAAGTACCACCTAGATTTAGAGACGTCAACGCTGATCACCAAAGACAGTATGATGAGATAAAGCAATCTGGGTTGAAATATATTGCGGTATTGCCACCACATATTGCAGGTAATGGCCAGATGTATTGCTATTTATATTTGGTTATTTATTCCACATTTTCAAGGTACTACAAGTATATGTTCTCTGATAATAAAAGTATCACTATTCAATTACGTCATTAATGGTTGCAACTCTATTACCAAATACAGGAAATGATGTTAAAACGTAAAAACTGTATTTTATGATTCAATTAATATTGTTTGCATAGTCATTACAATGTTTTCAGAAGAAAAAACTAGCAATGTTTTCATCTATAATTATAGCAGAGTGTTTCTACAAGATTAATTCAACAAATTTATCAATTTGTGAACAATTTAAGGACAAAATATTCTATAAAATTCCAATATTATACTGGGTTTGAAAAGTGCAGTATATTACATAGCAAAAACAATTTCAAGTGAAATCTGAGATATCAAAAATCAATGATTCAACAAATTCTTATGTAATTCATAAAATTTGATATTTTGTTTGCAGTCATAATTTGATCTAAAACAAGTAAGATAACATTAATCAGTACATAATAGCCTGGTAACATATATTATTATTGCCCATGTATTGGTTCTTCAAGTTCATGCGTGCTTCATAATCCGTTCATAATGAACATTTATTTTTCATCTTCATTATTATTTGCCATTGCAATGCTCCCAATAAACTGTTATTAATAAGGGGATCTTACTATGACTGTTCCACAGACTAAATTCATTTTTGCAACAAATGAAAAATTGTTCTTAAGAAAAACTACTTTATGCAAGTGTTAGAAAACCCATTTGTCATTATGTTTCTTCACCTCTCACACTATTTACTTTTTAGATCAACCAGGTCTTGACTACCAAACTCAACATGATGCTTCTCCTGGCAGAGTTATAAACAAACACGCTTTAGGAAAATTCCTGATAGATTGCTTAACCCAACCAGAGCACTACAAAAAAACTGTTGGAATATGTAATAAGCACTAATTATTTTTAGGAAAAATATTTTATATATATATATATATATATAAATGTATGGCAATTATTATTTTAATTTACGGTGCTAACTGTTGATGATTGTTTAGTTTATTGAAAAAACTGTACTGTTTTGTTAGTTCGTTTTTATCACTTTAGATAAAATCAAATTGAGTATTTCCAATTAAGAAAATTAAAGGTAAGCATATTAACTACCCAAAGATATATGATCAAAAATTACCAAGGTAAATGTTACATGTGATACACGTCAGACTTTTTATTGACAAATGAATTCTATACACATTTTGGCTCAAATTTGTAATTATTTTTTTACACAGTACTTTACGTAAATTATTTTAAGGTTTAAAGCTAAATTTTATACCGAATACATTTATACAAACAATACAATATTCAATATATTATAGTAAAATTATTTCACTAAGAATAAATATATTATAGTGCAAGTCTTCTTTTATTAATTTACATTATTAATATATTGTATTTTTTAATAATAATAATACTGATGTTTGTGTTAGAAATGAAGAGGTATGGCATTATGAAAATAAGAATAGTAATCAAATGCTCCGGGCAAATAATATTAGCTAGGAAGAAAACAAGTATTATGATTTCAAACTTTTATTCATAAAAGTTTTGTTCTGAATAAACTTTGTACTAATATTCTTAGGTAACGGTGGAGGCACTGGAGCTCTATGTTCGCTAGTTTTTGCAGTCTTAATTGAAATATTATTTGGGATGCATCCGCCAAATATATTTACAGGTGGGCAGATATCGTATCCCAATTTACTGTAGAAGCCTTCTTGTCCTTTTGTAGACAAATAGATGGTGTGTAGTTTTAAATTGTCTCTGCAATAATCTTCTGCTTTGTTCATCAAATGTGTTCCATATCCCTTACCTCTAAGTGATTTATCTATAACAACAGATTCGACAAAGCAAGCTCCTCGTATACTTGGTATTGCAGACAATTTACAATGGCCTATCACTTTCTGTCGTTCAAGCAAGATTAAACTTGTTGGAAGGTTATCGCAAGACGCTTCTAAACTCCTGAGGCGAGCAGTGTCACTACGTTTCCATTCGGCATTTATAAGTTTGCAGCATTGCATTAGATATTCTGGGTAGTCGTGTAATGGAAGAACGGGCAGCTGGTCCATATCTAAAAAATGAGATTCTATCAATGAATGTTGATTGTGAATAATTTCAGTGCAATATGATAATTAAAAGTACAGTAGCACATGTGTAATGATTGTACAACTAACTTAACTTTTTATAAAATTTTTCGAAATTTTGTTTTATTTTATTAGGCATAATAATCCTTCTGGTGATAACTATTCAATTTGTTAGCAGTAATGGACAGTTATAAGAAATTTTGCTTGTGTTACAGTTTCAAAAAGACCAGCATGTAAAGATGAATTTATCAACAAAGTACATTCATTAAACATCAAGGCAGAAAAACAAAGTCTGCTAGTTACAAATTTTTCAACGCACAAACTCATCTATATCAATATTTCTACAAACTTATTTTCAATTAAGCATTCATAATTTGAATGAACATCATATTTCTGAATAGTGGTACATGCCTTTTAATCCATGAAATGATTTGCCTAAAATTCATTAGAATTGTGCATTCGTAGTGAAATTAATTCTCACATTTTGATAAATATAATTGATAACTATAAGAACTGACTTCTCTTAAAAACGTGTTAACTTAGATATGACTAAATCTGCTGTTTAGGTTTTATTCTACAATTTACATATTTCTCAGGAAATGATTATATCCAAATAGTTCTAGCGCATGAAGAATGAATAAAAGTAAGATTATTATTGTTTTTTATATTGATAACCAATATATTTAGATCAGCTTTAACAAAAATGGACGTTGGTGGTTTGAAGGATTTTACCTCTATGATTTCTAACTTTCATGCACAATACAATGGCATAATGGAAACATAGGATTTGCACTTAGAAAACTCGTAAAGTAAAATACTGAAGTAAAATTGCTCTCAGTTTATGTATAAACAAAATAATTGAGATAATATCAAGCAAAATTTATAATCATTTTTGTATAAAAGAACTAACATTCATATGTTAAGGCTCTGGCTTGAACTGTGCTAAATGATGTGAAAATATTTAATAAATGCATGTCAGATAACAAAAATACTTATTAAATAGATACTGGCAGTAGTGTCACATATATTTGTGTATTACAAATTACTTATTTGCACCATGTGCCAAAGCATACTAAAAACAATCCGTGCATGCACTTTCACTTTAGATTTGTTTACAACTGAAGTCAATGCACCAAGTAAAATGATAAACATTTAAGCAGCAATGCTAGAGAATTTTTCTAAATATTTTAAAAGCCATAACGTTAGTACTTGCCCTCCATTGCTTGTTCCTCAATCCCATCGTTTTCATGAGGCAGTACTCCCGATTCAGAATCGTACAAACAACACGTCAACAATTTGTGAAGCATGATAATGTTAGGATTATATATTAGGGAAATCAGCACATATTTGTTAAGCTAACTACTACAGAAAGCAGAATACACCCAGAAGAACAAAAAAAAAATTGATATTTACCTTATAATATGTGGGTACATTATAGACAAATTCATTACAACTATCTACTTATATCTAAATAATAAAATAAGTGCTAAAAATTGTATCTAAAATACATGTTAATTCTTGATAATCATTAAAGTAACATTTATGTCAGATGAAGTAACTTTTCATTTTACAAATAAGGTTATGTCTAATAGTTACTTTGTGTCCAGTTGGGGAATTATATGTTAAGATTGGTTAGGAAGAGAAGCAGAATATGATTTACTGGCACATAATTAACATAACAACATTAAACCCAAAATAGTAAATAAATATCACTACCTGATTATTCACGAATATCTGCAAAAGTGAATTTCTTAGAAAGTGTAAGTATACTCATATCATGTTCAAGGTTTTATTAGCCATAGGCAGCCTAATTTTGGATAATAACCTCCAAACTTGTAACATAATATTAACACTAGAGCTTACTAAGGCTAAATTTAACCCTCTGCCTAGTGGTCAAATGCAATGGTTCAAGTAGGTGAGTTTTATTATACATATCACATAGTAGAATTATTTTATCTGCAATATGCATTGAATTGGTTGTTCACAAATACACTACCAAAACAAGAAACTACGAAACCAGTGCAGACTATATCCACAATTTAAAACGACCAGATTTGCATTTTGTTTTGTAATAGTGTAATAATAAGACAGCAACACAATTTATGTCTAGAAAAAAAGCTACATGATTAAATCTAATTAGTAACTCGTAGCCTGCAAACTATTGGTTGCCTTGCAATAAAAGCAGCAGCAGTGTTGATTGTACCATGCACCAGCCCCAATATTGACTGATATATAAGTGTTTCCGTATTATAGATTTATATTATAAAAATTAATTAGCCTCACTTCCCCAACATGTCGCTCTGTTTTTTTTTTGCTAAAAAGTCTAGCGGCAAAACTGTAAAACATTTTCTGGAATCTACTACGAGTTTATTACACTATATTTTTATTATAGCATTCGTATCAAATATAAAGAAATGACTTAAAAATCAATCTTGCAATAAGTAAGATAAATCAAAAAAAGGAACACTCAAGCAGCTAGTGACCAAAAGTACCAGAAGTTTCACAAATCAAATTCAATGGATTCATTTGGTAACCAAAAGGTTAAATATGCACAAATACGATTTCAATTTTTTATTACAAATGCTAAATTTCTATTTAGGATACCAAGATGCTTCCAGGAAGGCTAGGGCTTCCCCCTGGGATGCAAGATAATCCATTAAGTTTATCATGGCACGACTCAGCGTGGATTCCCATACTAAACACTTCAAACGTGCTGGACTACTTCTCAGAGCGATCAAACCCTTTTTTTGATCGAACCTGCAACAATGAAATTGTTAAGATGCAACGGTTGAACCCTGATCAATTACAGTAAGCTAATGGACAATACTTAAACTTCTCAATAAATCTTATAATTCAATTTATGCCTCTCTAACACTTTAAAATGTGATTTTTAAATGTTATTTTAGAAACATGACAGGTTTGGAATATGTCCTATTACATGTACAAGAGCCTATACTGTATGTTATCCGGAAACAACACCGTCATAGCCCTCAGCAAGTAACCCCGTTGGCTGACTATTATATCATTGCTGGAGTTGTTTATCAAGCGCCTGATTTGGCTAGTGTTTTAAATTCTAGATTGGTATGATATATGCACTTATATGTGGGGTTGTCTATTATCTTAGTAAATATTTAATTTGTTTTAGCTTTCTGCAGTGCACCATTTGCAGTCGTCGTTTGAAGAAGCGTCTGGCTTTTCTAGGTATCATCCAAGTAAGGGTTACTCATGGGATTTTAAGTCTCAGCGTGTTGGGCCCGATAAAGTAAAACCGAAGGATGAAAAGCCTCGAGAGGAGCTCAGTTCTTTATTCCAAAGGCAAAGGGTTGATATGCTGCTAGGGGAGCTGATTAAGAAATTTCCTCTACCTGCCCCACCTCAACCTAAAGTGACTCCTCCAGCACCTGTCAAAACGGAACCTGAGAATGGAACTCCTGTGGAAAACAAGGAAGTTAAACAGGAAATTAAACAAGAAAAAATTAAACCACCTCCCGAAAAGAAACCTAGAATTAGCTAACTTACTGCCATTACTAAGACTTATCTACTAGTTTATTATATTATCTATGTTTATAGTTTTAAATTGAAACTGGAGTTTTATATTTTTGGGTAATTCAATTACTTTTAGTAATTGTTCCGACTTAATTTATTTAATACTAATTAAATGACATTTATAAAAATAAATATTTTAAGCTATTTTTTATTTTTTTATCGCAACTATTGAAAATAGTTCCTCCTGTAATATCTATATATGTATGTGTTTATATATAT
>JAWQRO010000301.1:0-43777 GCA_033557835.1 Helochares maculicollis
TATATATATATTCTATATATACCAGTTGCGCAAGTTTAAAATCCATTGAAGTAACCTTTGGAATCCAAAGCGCCATTTTTTGGTAAGACTGCCCACTACAAAACCTCATATTCGTTTAGGTGCTTACGAGTTAGTAGCATAATTCTTTTTTGTGTTAAACATATTGAATTTTGAGCCAAGTAAAGAGCATTTGCGGCATGTAATGATTTTCTTGTTTAATCAAAAGAAAAAGTCATTGAGTTCTTGTAGAGACTTACGGCAATCTTGCTCCAACTGTCAAAACTTGTGAACGCTGGTTTTAACGTTTTAAAAGTAGCGATTTCAATATTATTGACGAAGAATGTGAAAATCGACCAAAAAACTTTGAAGACGACAAATTACACGCATTATTGGACAAAGACGAAGCACAAACATAACAAATGATGGAGCATTTAAATGTTACTCGGCAAGCCATTTTCGATCGCCTGAGAGCCATGGAAAAGATTCAAAAGGTTGGAAAATGGGTGCCACTCAACTGAACGAACGACAGATAGAAAGACGAAAAACTATGTGCGAAATGCTGCATTTACACTACAAAAGAGAGGATTTTTTGCATCAGATTGTAACTGGCGATGAAAAATGGATATATTTTGAGAATCCCAAACGTAAAAATTCGTGGGTAATGCCAACCAAAGACATCCATCAACATCCAGTACAAAACCGGATCGTTTTAGGAGGAAGACAACGCTATATGTGTGGTGGGATCAGAAGGGAGTAGTGTACTACGGGCTTCTCAAACCCGGCGAAACAATTAATATCGTCTGCTACCGACAACAAATGATCAATTTAAACGACGCATTCATCGAAAAACGCCCAGATTTGGCTCGAAGACACGACAAAGTCATTCTGCAGCATGACAACACTTCTGTACATTCAAAGTGGTCAAAGAAACGATTTCGTCGCTTGTTTGGGAACTCCTACCACACCCGCCGTATTCACCAGACCTGGCGCCTTATGATTATCACCTCTTCTCGTCGATGGGACACGCACTGGCTAACCAACACTTGAAGACTGGCGAAGATGTACAAAAATGGCTCGATGAATGGATATCAATGAAAGTTGAAGCTTTCTTTTGGAATGGTATCCATAAATTGCCCGAGAGATAGATAAAATGTGTAAAAAGCGAGGGCCAATACTTTGAGTAAAACATGTTTTGCTATTATTCTTAACATTTTAAATTTGTGCCTCCGTGGATGTTTAGAATGAAACACGTTCATAAAATGTCATCAATGGAGAAACTCGGCTGTTAAAAAAGACAACAATGGTCATGGAAGCCTGAGCATACGCTTGTTGGTCAGGTTAATTACCGCATTAAAATATGCAATCACAAACCTTATAACCTGAAATTCATAAAGAAGCACCACGACGCATTTTGTGTCCCAGGAAGTGACGTGGTGTTAGGGTCGAAAATATTCTCATGAACGAATCATACCCTCTGTGAAACAATCGTATTAAATAAACATGAGTGGTGCACATGTAAGACTGATCAAAGAATGCAATTATGTGCTTCGTACTATATTCAGAATAAATTAATTGAATTGTGGTGTATTAAAACAGTTCAGAGGTATGCAAATATAAATAGGGTGTCTATTTAAATTTTTATTATCCTAAAGAGATAATCGTCCTTTAAATCGCAACCATACTTAACTAGGGTGAATTCAAATTGTGAGAACAGGAAATATAAATTTTGTTCATAGGGAAACTGTTGAATAAATTATTAGCTTTAACGTAATCCTATCAAAAGTTAGACTTTTTATGTGCGTTCCGTAAAAGAAGCAATATTCATAAGATTCCATTTGATGCCTAAGTTGCATTTTCATTGGAAGAGTTATTCATATTATAAAAATTAATTTCATCTGTCAACAACCAGATTAAGAATAAACTAAATATCGCGCACTTGCAGAGCGAAATGTTTAGTAAATTTAAATAGAAATTCATTGTGCTTTATATTAATTTCAACTATTCAATATAACTAAACTATCATCGAATTTTTAGAAGCAGAAAACTGGAGTAAACTTCTTTGATTATTAGTCGGATTAAATTATAGCAGAATAGTTGTTCTGCAGAGTATTAAAAATGTAAAACATAAATATATGAATAATTTAAATTGTGGAGTGAGGCCTCGCAAATTTTCGCAATTCTTTACTAAGCAACACAGGTAAAAATATTGCGAACATAATTAAGCAAGCGCTGAAAATAAAAATATTTTTTCCACATCACTGCCTAGCTACCTAAATATTCGTTGATAAATTGATAAGCAATGAAGGTTAGCCCAGTGTTTTGTTCTTTAAACGCTTATTTTAATATTTAACTACAAACTTCACTGTATATGTTTTGGCTGTGCTTATATAGTTATATTTAGTAAAGCACCACCGTTTATGAATAATTAGCAAAATTTGATAAATTTAAATAGATAGATAGATATAAGTTCATTATTATTATTTGTCTATCTGCAGGTTGGTTGCCTTTTAATTAATAATTTACTAATAAATAGGCACAAATTTTGAAGTGCTTCACGGGCCATATCTAATATAAACATTAAACAAACACGTTTACTACATTTTGCTATTACTGTTATTGTTATCTCCACTTACACAACTCTTATCACAAAATATTCTAGAAATAGTTTCCCCTCTTATGTTTTTTAACTAGTTTCAGACGAGAAATAGATTTTGTTTTTGTAATCTTCTGACAAATTTACGCTATGCTGCATAGCATACCTCATGCTAAACAAATTTAGTTTTAATTTTGTTTGACTTTAAATTTTAAGTAACACGCAGTATTTTCGATTTGTATGAATATATTTTAACATAGTCTACAAATGGCTGATTTTAAACAGGCTCTTATCTTTATTAATGAAGATTTATATCCTATTTAATTTATTTGCGCCATCAAAATAAAATCTAGTGCGGTTTTAACGAGTTCGTAAATCTTTACCCGTTTAGAAAATGCTATAATTTTCTGCCGATGTTTAATAAGTCCATTTGCATTTTAAATGAGACAGTTATCCTTAATAGGCGCATAGTTAAAAAGATGATTATTTCACTGCCATTTTTTGAGCGAGTAAATTTCTAGCAAGGTGCCAAGTTTAGGCCGAAGGGAAAATGTTGCAATTGAAGGCTTACTTATTTACTAGTTGCACTTTTAACATCACGCTTAATTAAAACTCTACTGACCTCTACTTGAAAAACGTGCGATCTCCAAACTTTTAAAACATTCAGGCTATCTACATACTATGCAAAGGCATTCCCATGATTAAAAGATAATTGCTGCATTCAATCGATGAGGTCTTTTGAAATTCTTTTTGAAGGAACTTGTACAATCTATGTAAAAGATTACGATTTCAGATAGTTAACAAGCTGAACAGCGTAAATTTAAGATAATATCTACCTATCGTGATACCTTCGCAAAAGTTTCGCCAAGAAAAGATAATTTATACTTATAAATTTTGTAAAGCGCAGTCGTAATACCGTAACTGTCTCTGTATACTGGTTTTGAAGCACACACAGAGAAGATGCAAGCAGCCATTCTGACAATAAGCTAAAACAATGGTAGACCGACACACAACAGCTATGCACATTACCCACGGTCTAATAAAAGAATTTCCCCATTCGTTTCGACAACGTGCCTTACGCAGTGTTGCACGCCATATCTTCGGCCGCCCCAAGGCCCAACCCGTTTATAAGCAGTCGAAGAGATGCATGGCCACGATGAACGAACCAACAAGCTAATTATTGCACATACAGAACCTGTGATAGGTTTACAGTTACAATCATTCGTCTAGAAATGCAGATGTACCGTTATATACTTCGAGCAAAGATATTTCTACACTGTGGATAGATCTCATCTCTTCTTTAGTTAAACAGATTAAAAAACTCTTTTTTTATTCAGCTGTTTATACACCTAAGCAAACTTGAATGATCTAAATTCATCTGAACTCGAGTTCCGGCTTGGACAACTCACTTTTTATGAGATTTGCAAATACAAGCGTTTAGTTTGGGAATGCGCTCCGCGGTCGCGTTCTGTAGTCTTTTTATTTTAAATTTCTTGTAATCAATGAGGAAATCGGCTATAATTTTTACTGTTACTAACAGCAGTTTTACAGTTCGTGGTCATTTATATTGCGATATCTTCCATAACTCTCTTAATATCCTTGGTATACTTTTTTTAGATTTAATGAAAATGTACTTAACCTACGTTCTCGAAAATCTTTGTAGATAATTAGGTCTACGCTTTACCGCCAGTTGAGATAATTACGGGATTAAAAAGCATTGATTTGAAAAGTTTGTGCGGCCAGTTTAATGCTAAAAAATAGCCTAGTTTTTTTAGTTGTATGCATAATGATGGATATACCCTACTGATATTCCACTTTGTTTTTTCTTCATCGAGTCCACTCATCTCTATTTTCGAGTTTTTTCCGATTGAATAGTAAATTTTTTTAGATCTACTGAAACGACGTCACCCTTATTTCATCGTTTTATTATGAGATCTGTTTTGTTCCCCTGCTGTTTTATAATCTACAAATGAGTCCAAACAAAAAATATTTTTTATTAAATATTGTATTTAAATTTTCCTCTTCTTTTTATTTGGACCTAAAATCTTTCTATGAATATTTCACTTGCCTTATGAAATGTCGGCAATCAATTTCCCCAGGCGTTCACTCGCATAATAAGCTTCTGGATAGATAACGGTTTTGTAACGTATCAATTTTAATTGTATACTCAATGGCGTTTTTTGTAAACATACCAGTAATTCTGTATGCGGTTTCCATTTTCTTATTTTAGAATTTATACTCTCTTTTTCTATGATTGTCGGTTGTATCATTTCCCCAAGATATTTAAATTTCTCGACTTTTTAAATTCCTTTTCCATTTCCATATTGAAATAGTTTTAGTCAATTTTTCCATTAGATATGTACTCTCTTTCCTGATAAGATATTCTTAATCTTAGTGTTGTGCAATTGCAATAACAGATGTACTTTTAGCTTTGTTTTTTGTAAATCACATACTAAAGTCACCATGTCATCCGCAAATGCTAGATTATTCATTATCTTCTCAGCTTTGGTTCCAAGGTATACAGGATATTGTATTCCTAATTTTTTAATTGTTTGGCCCATTCATGTATTAACTTTTCAAGAGCTAAATTCAATTGAATAGGTGGCATCTTGCCTGACACCTGTGTTGATCTCAAACGGTTTGGAAAGCTTACCTGGAAGTTCTGTTTTTGATTTCTTATCTGGTATAGTTTGTTTTATTAGATCAATACTTTTCTTATCTCTGGATTTCTTCGAAAATTTTGAGAAGACATTCTCTCTGAATGGATTCGTTGGCTTTCTTCAAGTCAACTAGTACGGGTTACTTTTAAGGTCTTTCTACACAAGATTTTCTGTCTAAACCCACCTTGGCATTCTGTCAGGTATTTTTCAGCTTTGTCAATATTCTTTAAAATGTTACATAGGATTTTCTAAGGAATAGGAAAAAGTGAAATTCCTGTGTTATAATCAGAGTCTGTTTTGTCCCCCTTTTAGTGTATTATGAACTATTTTTCCAGGCCTCCGGAATGTCTTAATTATCAGAAATTTGTTCTAATGTTGTCTCCACTGGCTTTGTTGTTTCTTATGGATTTAATTATATCTGTTATTTCGGTGGCATCTGGTACTGAAGAGTTGACTGTTGATTTCTGTGCAATATACTCAAATAGTTTCTCTGTATCTTAGCTAGAATTTTAAATTTTGTTTTCTTCTTGAATTGTAGTTTTCCTTTTAAAATATCTACTATAGGATTGGGAGCTTTTAAAATTATTTTTAAAAATCTATCTAAAATCCCTAGTGTTGTTTTTCCGGAAGCTAATTTAGGTATGTTGTAATTGTTGTATCTTCTGCCTAATTTAAAACAATTTAAGATTAATGTTTGATTCTTGCAGATTTAGACTATTTTGATATCGATAAATTTACACAGCAAACATCACTATTTGGTATATGTAACATAAAAATATTATATTCATTTACTCAATTGGTGACGAACTTTCAATTTAAATCTCATTGGTAAGAACGCTTGTGGAATAATAATAATCTGAACGGACTTTTAAATCCGAATTAAATTTCCAACACTCCATTTGTTTATGTAGGAGGTAAAGTGCAGTACAAGAGATCATCAAAATATCTGGCTCCATTGTTGACCAGGGTAGTACAAACAAGTTTAAGTATATATTTTTAGCGAAAGTACCGCGAGCCCACAACAACATTTAAACTTATGATAATATATGAGATTACATCGCTAAATACTCAACTCCAACTCAAAATCGTTCAAGAGCTACTCCAACATGCGGGTTCAAGTAAGTTCGTATGAATCAGTGACACCCATGTGCTTATGTTTGCTACGTCGCTTATTTTTCGTAGAACCATATTCCTACCAAATATTTCCAATGTTATGTTTGGTGCTTGCGCTATTGAAAACTGGTATTTGAGTGTTGATTGTAAAGATGGTATGCCAACAAATTTGTTTATAAATGTTTTCTAATCACTATTTAAGAATGCTTACTAATGAATTGACAAGATTTCCAAAGCAGATGCTATGTTGGCTTACCCATAAACTGCCTCCCGGTGAGAACTGAAAGAAACTTATTAACGTTCGCACATTGATGGCAGACTTAAAATAGATTTTGTGATCAAATTATGTTATTCAAATTTCATCTACTATTCTGAAACAATTTCACTAGCCTAAACATATGGTGACTGGAACTTTTATTTGCAAAAAAGCTATGAATATTTGTGCATTAGCAGTTTACGTACTATCTATGCGCATATAATTTTGGCCAAATGATTTTCTATCGTTAATTCTATAGCATGCCTTAAACATTGATGGCGGTATTTGCAAACTATTTTAATATCACATAGTACAGCAAAAAATTTACGAAATGCTAATAAACGGACACACCTTAATTTAAAAATTTCAATGGTATGCTATACATGACTGCTTTAACTTCTGGGGCTTTAAACTAAAGTATATGGCTATCGTAAAATCGCAAAAGAATTGTGAAGCTAAGATTTTGGGTTCTCGGGTTTATGTTCACGAAAACCAGTCTTTCAGAGTTCCAGTACAGCCAGTAAATGGAAAAAGCCTCCTTGCCGGCCCATCCGAATTAGATTTGTGACAACATACTTGGGGCCGCTTCGGGGCAAGGAACAAGAACTCGTTGCGAAAAACGCATTAAAAACTTGATATAAAACCTGGCCAATGCAATTATTCGTGTATTTACGTAATAACACTTTAGAATGTTCAGGTTCGTACTAGCTAATTGCTACAGTATTTTAAAATTAATACCCTTTATACGTAAGTCAGTGCGATAAATAAGTTAATTTTCATGTTTCGTAGAAAGTCACCGGTGACCAGTAACTAGTATGTCATGTTGATGATATTTTTAATGGCATAATAAATTTTTACTTCGAAATAACCTCTGCTACAAAAGTAGACAGAGCATAGTCCATCGTTTAAACAGTTCGCTCGTTAATTTGTAACAGGGCTAATAAAGTTATTGCCTTTAAATTCAATTTATGTTTCTTTTAGCAAGCTGCAATCACTTGGGAAGGGCGCTTAAGTTACGGTTTCAATCAGCACAAATATATCTTTAGAACAAGAACAATTCCATAACATTAAATTACTACGCAACATGAATGAAAGGCAGCGACGCCGTCGTCGTTATTTAGTTAAACCGCTGCGGGCAATGCGTGCTTGGTTGGTTAATCTACAAGTTCAATAAAACCTTTTTTCCTTCGTTCCAAACCACCTGTCTCTTGTCTAATGTTGGCCAACACTATTAGATATGGCACTGCACCTCTATAATACAACATTAATAGATAGAGAGGTAACTAACTGTTCACTTGCCAAACCTAGATAGCCAGTTCATCGACTCGAAACTACAATATTAATCAGCAGTTTAAAACAAGTTCTTTTAAAAAATATTTCAATATCAAATAATGCAAGCTTTGATTTGTTTATATTTTGTCTGTTCAGTTGCTATTAATAATTCTAAATACTTTTCGAGAAAGTAAAATAAGACCAACGTGACGTCGACGCTTATGAGTACTATGTAACAGTAGATATGGTCTCAGAAACCGTAGTTTCGATGATTGTGTGTGGAACAAAAGCAAGAGGTAAACATTTCTTCATAAAGGTTGGAGAAGATGAGGGTCACCTTGTTGCAGAACATGTAGCTAATGAAAGTAAAGGAACACAGAAGCTTTGCGACTTAAAAGTCTAATTGTAGATTATTATTAACTAACGCATTTCAGACTGCGTTAAATGGTATATTTAGGAGTAGTGGTACTATGTAGCAGATATTTTTTTCAAATTTTGGACAGGTAACTTTGAATTCACAAATGAGCCAGACTCGTCCAAAATTAATACTCGATAATGTGTTCATTTTTATATTTGAATCTTCTATTGTGATGAGAAATGGATTGATTATGACAATCGCAAACCTTCAGCACAGAAGTTGGCCGAAGATGATTCACTAAATGAGACTCCAAAGGGCTATATTCATCCAAAGAAGGTGTTTGTTATGAATCTAGGACAGATGTGATCCATTACCAACTCATGGAGCTTGGTTCATATACAGTAGAAATATGCTGCTGCCAGCTCCACAAAACTTTAAGAAAAACATCTTCGATACTGCTTTATACCTACTTGATGCTACACTATCTGCTGCACAAAGTTCTTTGGCAAAACTATAGGAATTGGAGTTGAAACTTCTGCATGATCGTCTTCATTCAGAACTAGCTCTCAGTGATTAACAATGTTGCAGTTTCGAAAACTTTTTAATAGGAAAACAGTTTAATTCCTGAAATGCCCCAAAACTGGATTTGTATTGAGTTTTATCCGATTTGTTTTCATATAGGTACTTAGGCCTAAAAATCCTATAGTTTATAGGGCAAAAATGTATACCTGCTACTGTCTTTTGCAAAATGCTTCAACGTAATTTATAGAAATCTAAAAGAAACGACTTAGGGTGTCTCCATCTCGTCGTTTAGATTAAACTTTTGTGCACTCAGGTGGGAACATTAGAAGACTCCGTCCTTACTAAAAAGGAACAATAAAATGCTTCGCAGACAAATACCATCATTGTATTCAAAGGGTTTGGAATTAGGTTTATTTTTGAGCATTTTTAACAACTATTAAATACCTGGTTTATAATTAAAAGTGCATTTTCCACAAAAACCCAAAGCTCCATTTTTTGATAAGACTGCCCACTACAAAACGTCATATTCGTTTAGTTGTTTACGAGTTAGTAGCATACTTCTTTTTAGTGTTGAACATGTCGAATTTTGAGCTAAGTAAAGAGCATTTGCGGCATGTAATTATTTTCTTGTTCAATCAAAAGGAAAAGGCATCGGAAAGTCATCGAATTCTTGTAGAGACTTACGGCGATATTGCTCCAACTTTCAAGACTTGTAAACGCTGGTTTCCATGTTTCAAAAGTGGCGATTTCAATGTTATTGACAAAGAACGTGAAAATCGACCAAACAGTTTGAAGATGACGACTTACAAGCATTATTAGACGAAGACGATACACAAACAATGGCGAAGCAGTTGAATGTCACTCGGCAAGCAATTTCCGATCGCTTGAGAGCCAAGGGGAAGATTCAAAAGATTGGAAAATGGGTTCCACAAAAACTGAACGAACGACAGATGGAAAGACGAAAAACTATGTGCGAAATGCTGCATTTACGCCACAAAAGAAAGAGTTTTTTGCATCGAGCTGTAACTGGCGATGAAAAATAAATATATCTTGTGAATCCCAAACGTAAAAAATCGTAGGTAATGCCACGACCACCATCAACATAGAATAAAAAACCGGATCGTTTTGGCAGGAAGACAATGCTGTTTGTCTTGAGGAATCAGAAGGAAGTACTACGAGCTTCTCAAACACGGTGAAACAGTTAACATCGTCCGTTACCGACAACAAATGATCGAATTTAAACCACGCATTGATCGAAAAACGCTAAGAATGGGCTTGAAGACACGGCAAAGTCATTCTGCAGCATGACAATGCTCCTGCACATTCAGTCAAAGTGGTCAAAGAAACGATTTCTACGTTTGGTTGGGAACTCTTACCTCGCCCGCCGTATTTACCAGACCTGGCGCCTTCTGATTATTACTTCTTATCGATGGGACACGCACTGGCTGAGCAACACTTTAAAACTTAAGAGGATACCAATGAAAGTTTAAGGTTTCTTTAGGAATGGTATCCATAAATTGTCCGAGAGATGGATAAAATGTGTAAAAAGCGAGGGCCAATACTTTGAATGAAAAATGATTTATCGTTGCTCTTAAATCATTGCGTATTTTTTTATGAAAAAGACAACATTTTAAACCAGCGCACCTGGTAGACCATAGGACTAATATGCATGTGGTTGAAAGAATCGGAAAGAAGAGATTTTACTCTGGAAGACTCTGAAGCTGGTAGAAAGTTAACAAATGTCAGTTTGGAAGGAAAACCTGCTGTGAGGCAATCACTTGATGAAGACATATGAGCTATTTACCACCAGATTGAGAATATCTAAGGTCCTAATGAACCTGCAATTCTGTTGATTATGCACGATCATTTGTAAGTACGGAAACGTTATTGTCTCAAGTTAGCTTGAAAATTACATGAGTTGTTACATGGTGTCGAAAAAATTGTTTAACCGAAGGACAATATTTCAATATTTTAAAGATTTCTACCAATAATGTTTAACTAAGAATAAAAAATGATTTACCAATGTTCTTAAATAATAACTCCCATTGACAGACAATAATTGTTTATGAACGCTTATGAATTTTTTCTGTCTTTCATTTTTGCTAATGCTAAAACAATAGTTTATATATAGAACGAAAGCAAGCAGCATGTTTTGAAAAAAAAACATGTACTAGTACAATAAAGTTCAACCGACAATTATGTTAAAATAACAATGATAATTTTTACATAGTTTGTTTATTCCAACTACATATATGTTCATTCAAAACAGGATATCATACCGCCACATAAGGGGTAAAGGTTAAGAAGCGAAGAGCAACGAGAAATCCAATTAAAATACAAGACTTTATAATGTCAGAATTTAAAAACAATACGTAATTTTAATAGTTAAATATTTATAGCGTAAATACAATTTTAATTTTCTAAGATGTTTTGATTCTAGATGGTTTTTATAAATCTATATCATTGTCATCACTTTATGTACCTGTACAAAGATTCTTTGAATACATCTAAAAGTATTACAAAAGCAGTTAGTCATGAGAAACTATATCATCAACAGTTAGCAACCTTGTAAAGCAGTTTTAATGGGAATAAGTTTAATGTAATTAATTATTCTATTATACCAAGTCTCTATAGCGTCTCTTTTAAAGTATAGCCGATATTTGCGGCCATGCAAAAGATAATATTGAATATTTTATGTCAATATTTTAGTTCAAAGCTAACTTAACGGACATTTAATAGTACCTGCCGATATGATGATGTCTAATATTTACTTGCTTTTATGCACCCGCAATTATAATTTCTTAGAGGTAACTATGAGTTAGCATAATTTTATAATGTTTATATCTTAAGTTAAAAGCGCCCACATTGATATAAGAATACAAATTTTGCTTTAATCGGAAAGGTCGAGATTCAACGATCTGTGAATTTGCCGCAAGTTAATTTTTTTCAACACTTGGCTTTTCAAGCACTGAAACAAAATTATACACATTGTAGTCGATTAGATACTCCGTTTTTATTTCAAACATAAATTTTTCTAATTACTCCAACCGGTTTGCGGTACACTGAGCCATCCAAGCAGTCTGACCAAACCCAACCCACCGGCCTCCCTTCCTCCAGTGTACATGCTAGATTCGTTCTATCCTTTTTTACAGAATTTTAATTTAAAATTTTAGCTGTAAGACTCCATGGTATCTTGGGAAAAGGTTCCACTATATGCTTCCATTAAATAAGCTGAATGTGATTGTTCGTTTAATGTGCTATGGGTTATGCGGTGCTCAGGGTTGCCCAAATTTTATCAATTTTACTCATCAACATTCTGGGCATATGTGAATCGTATGAAATGAATACTCCTAATTAAAACTAGAAAATTTGAATTTAAAGTCAAAGCTAGTTTCATCTCGCTCATAAGCATGAATGTTGAATGAAATTACTGTAACAATGGTGAGTTATCTAATTATCAGTTTTCATTAATGAAAACCTAGTTCCTTGTCTTCCGGAAGCATTTATGTATATATAAATAAACAAACATTTTTGAAGATTACTTTAACATTCAGTCTACGCTATAAACCAACGATGAAACATTGTTTGGAAGCTAGTGTAATACTGTTGAAGATTATAACGTTGCAGTTGAATCGATTTAAACACATATTTCAAGTATCATTTCAGCATAGTCTTTTTTGCAACGAAAGTTATTTATAGGACCTATTAGAGCGATTTGTTCAAAGCTGAGGCATTTAAAATAATGAAACTGCATTTTGCAAATTATATCTATTTTCATTTGTAGTCATCAGTTTTAGCAAGTGGGTTTTATCGAATGCGTTATGCAATTTGTTGCACATGCCATTCAACTATCATTTCATGCATATGTAGAAAACCATCTTGGAACACGCAATGAAGTTTTTTCTATGATAAGTACCTACCAGCAATCGTAATTACACAACTAGCTTTCAAGTTTTTAATGAAGCGAAGTATTATTTATGTACCTATTTTAATGATATCTACAAAAAATCGCAAGGTTAATCGTTTATTATTTTGCTATCCTGCAACTTATCACTAGTATACTTTTAATATTTGAGTTTCTTTGCAAGGTGCAGAATAAATTTTATTTTAGGTCATGAAAATAGGTTGTTCATATCTGCTGGATTGCAAATGTTTTATGAAGAGGGATGTATTGGTGAGGTTTCTTCATGACTTCAATTCGTTTCTCTATAACATGTTCGTAAAATACCTCATTTATGGAATTTGAGACGAGGGCTTCAAATTTTTTAGGTACAACAAAACAAATAAGTGAAATATTGTTTGTCATTTTCAAAAACAACAAATTACCGTATCGTTTTTCCGATCATTAATGGATTTAATATGTGTATCAATTTATTTAGATTGTTATTGTTTGATCCAAATAGGAAGATAAGCGTTGGGCTTATCGATTGAGTTGATTTATGTCTAGAATTTGCGCTGGATCTTTCCTAACTCTTTTATAATAGTTATATTAATCATGGGCTAACTGTTATCTAACTACAACATAAGTTCCAGTCCATTGTCTTCATACCTGATATTTGTTGGTGAACACTTGTTCTTGTATTAAGCATAGGCTTGACTAGGAAGCTATAAGAAACAATTTCTCAAAATGCAGATATGAAAATTTATATCACTTCGAAACATACAATTGAATATTAAATATAGGAGGGATTACTTTTATGTTCCTACATTTTAGATGGTTAGCATTTAATTCTATCCGCTAGTCCTGAAGAATGGCACGTCTGATATTCAGTGAAAACAATAATAATAAGAAAATGCATAAAAGAATTAACCTTTACTTAGCAAAAAGTGATCAAAGTGAATTTCATAGCAAACTGTAAATTTCGATTTTTTGTTAAATTCCTCATCGCAGCTTGAGACATAGCATGAAGATAATAGGTTCACTTGAAATAGCTATATTTTGTATTAGGACTAATTGTCTTCCTGCTTCGTAATAATAAAATGCAACGAATTATATACACTCAACAATTTTCTCTTTGTTTCAGGTTGTCGGTGTTCAGCAGTACCCAATTAGACCTGCAGATATCAACGACAACATCCTCTCAGAACAGTTAACTTCTGAGTCCGTCCTAACGGATGATTTGATCAAAACTTCTGGAAGACTGTTAGAAAGTGCTATAACTGAATTTGACACATATTGTACTAGTTTGCATATAGACCCTCACAATCCCGGTTTTAGAATAGTGACAGATGGACAATTGCCTCTTCGTCAGTGCCTGCATCCGGAAGCATGCAGGAAAGAACTCGAACTGCCCTTTTATTACGCCGCATTTCACGACCTCAGGAAAGAAGTGGCGAGGTTTACCAAGAAACCCGACGAAATACCCCAAAGCGTTTCGGATATGCTGAACTGTATCCTTTCAGATAATATTTAATTGAGTGAGTTTGTGTTCGTGAGGCCATTTATGTGGCTTTACTCTAATAAGAAATTTGTTGGTCTTAGTAAGTACTTGTCCTCTTTGCAGTTATTATAAATTGTCCGGTTAAACGTAAGCTGTTTCTAAATGTGACCGAATTTTATTGATTCTAATTAGTTTCGTCTTTAAAAACTTTAAGACGCACAAAGAGAGATTATAAGTACCTAAAAAGTAGTAGAAATTTCCGGAAATGTCGAGATTGTCGGTTTCCTTCGGTTGCCGTCTTACATATACAACATCCTTTTAATATTAAGAGATTGAGAACCGATATTCTATATTACACTATTCCGGTGTATGTATCTTGTTTGCCGGAAGGTATCCACAAAATAATCACTCGTGTTTTGAAACGCTATTAGAATGTTGTATTGTAAGAAACTAAAAAAATCATACGGTTGTTAAGAAATCTCAAGAAATCTGTAAGCAGGAACGTATTCTTCTGCCTATTGAAATTGTCCATCGTAAAAATTAGCTCATACTAACGATGTAGTTCTTAATGGCTGTTATATTTCTCTGTGTGAGTACTTGGTTTAGGTGTCGAAATTTAAAAAAATATATTTTTTATAGAATTTGTATAAATGAACCACAAGGGTTTTTCATACCCTAAGTCTTGCGCCACAGATAGCGGTCGCTCATTTATTTGATTTCCAGCAGATTTATTTAAATTAGCAGGCACGCCTTCGTAAACGTTGGTTTTTATAACGTAGCACTAATTGACTGTAATTGAATTAATTCTGTGTATATTTAGTCAAATGGTTAGAATTCTTTTTTAATTGATGGTTGCAGCAAAGAAATATCGGGGCTTTACGCAATACTTTACAATTGCTTAACCCAAACGTAGCTTACAATATGACATATAAAAAATTGGTCTGTAGATTAGATTGATAAAGTGAGCTTGGCTTGGCTGCTTTTTATGTCTGATTCATGTGTTGCGGTCTAGGAGTTGCAGACAATTATTTCATTTATGATAAAAGTATCCATGCATTTATAGTGTGATGTTTCTGTAAAAATTCAGGGAAATGGTTTGTGCTCTGCATCACTGCATAGATGTACAGAGTGGTTTCACTTTGCCTTTTGCAAACAGCTTTTTATTCTGCAACTAGTTATTCATGAACTTTGCTTCAGCTAATTATTTTGCTATAAAATAACAGTCCGAGTTCCAGTGATTTTAATAACCACTGAAATTAGCTAATCTATTTTTATCCATCTTAATTAACCGCTGTCAGGTCCAATTATAATATTTAGCAATTTTTACTGTTCCGGGGTGTTGCAGTTTTATATCTAGTAGAGTTGGTAAAGTAATTTACATGCCTAATTACTTTAAAGTACGATATATGATGGTTTGAACTGCAATTAAATCGGGCATGATGTCCATTTTCAAGTTTGCAATTTCAGCAAGTAAAATACTTTACAGTGGAACTTCTCTATAACAGCCCAAATACATCCTTTTAACAGGTTTTCACTATCTTGTGTTTTGTTTGCGCAAAGATTGTTTTTGTAGCTGTGTCCATATGTGGGAAGAGTAAATGCAAATAATTAGTACACATCGTGAATAATTAGTTTGCAATAAGTATTTCAATACTGGTTAGATATCCTCATATCTTGAAGCAGCAATTACATTTCAAAATTTCTGCCGATAAAAAATTCCATTTTCCGTAAACATTTCCATTGCAAATGTATCTGAAGGAACGCAAACCGCTGTTTAATATGTTGTTTGAAAATTAAAACTGTTTTATTTTATAATTAACTGTCAATAGGCAATTTTAAGTATTTTTTGCAACATACCATCAACGTTATCAAACCAACGAGGAAATACAATTTCCGATTACAATTCTTTACGAATTTATAGTTCCATTCCTGTGTACTTTTATTTAAATTTATTTGAAAAGCCTTGCACTGATTAGGCGGCTTTAACTTAGGAACTATAAATGTGAACGTGGGAAGGCGGAAAGCTTGCGCTATTAGTACAACGAAATGTGCCCAATTTCTGCTAATTTAATCGTCATTTAAAAATTTTGTTCACTATTAAATATGTTTAAATGCGAACTATTTATTTCAGTTGGTGCCCAAACCTTGCATAATTATTGTTGGATAGTTTTGAGTGACTCCTCGTCCAGCTTAAAAGAAAATATTAAAGAGCCTAATAACTTAAGTTTATAAATTGAGTGCGTTTACACTTATTAATGCAATATAATTTGCTCTTAAAGTTTTTGTAATTGATCTACTTTCATTACTGCAGCTAACCATCAATTTTGCGTTTTGCAATATAAAAACATTTACTTGCGGCTCACAGTAAAAAAATCGTTTTTTCTGTACCCTCCTCATTGGAACAATATTGCACGATTTTTAATTTGCTTGCTAAAACCACCATTAATCACATAATTACTTAGACCTAAGCGTAATATATTTTTCTCTAAGTCATTAGCTATGAATTTCTGGCGCGTTTTTATCGAGGGCTTTAGAACAATCGCGCAATCGTTTTCACATTATAGTTTCGTCACATCTGAGTTGGTTCTTATAGTTTTTAACGCGATCATTAAGTCCGTCAATATAGATTTCTCACGGGCAAAACCATAATTTCAAGAACTACAGTAAAGACATAAATTATCCAAAACAATTTCGGTTCAAAGGCAAAAACTTGTACAAGATTAACCACTGCGAGACGCCATAAAAATGTACATCATAAATCGCAAATCAAAATAGACTCAACTACTTTGATTTCCATAAGATACGTTAGATGTAGCAACGTTTCTAGGTTTTTAATTCTTCATGGTATATTACTATTTATGTCAAGAATGTATCTTATTTAGTAAAATTAAAAATTTCCCACGTAAACGTGACTTCGATGGCAGCGTGGAATTAGTGATACAAGAATATAATAAATTAAAACAGTATGTAAAATCTTTGCTGATTTGAATTTAAATAGATCCTGTGCTGAGCCGCAAAATTTTAATGCTACGCAGTACGTACTTGGGCACAAGAATATTAAATTAAAAACTCATGAAACCTCTAATTATAGGATTAGATAATACTGGAAATATAGACACAAAACAAATTATGTAGAATACAGTTGTATCATTTGATTATCATTTGCGGACCTCGATGGCTCTGATGGCTATTTTGTTCATGAACAATAAAGATTACAATCCATTTGAGGTTACAAAATGAAGTACCACGTAAATATCGCGATTTTCTTAATGGGGCACTATGAAAACTATTTGGATGGTAGATGAATCTACTTTCACTTATTTCCTGAATAATTTGTGGGAAAGAAAGTTGCGATGTCGTATACCTTGCATTAGGTACCCTCTAGCCGATTGCATTCAATTGAAATTATATGTGCATTTAAATTAACGCAATACTAATTAGGAGGAGAAACTCTACAAGCTAATTGAATTCAAATTGGGCGCCAAACTTGTATATTTTTATGAAGTGTGCCGTTTCAAGAATTTATATTTAAATAATTTGAACGGCTGCAGTTAATTGCGTTTTTGGCTGGCTTTTACTTTTTATTGCAGTCGTACAATTGCAAATCATAAGGAGGGTGCTTCAGTTCAATGTGTCGGCTTTGAAGTTCCAACGCTTCATGTTAATTTTGTACTAGCCAATCGAAATCAATTTTAATTACATTTCATAAACGTAGCCGCTTATTCAATGCAGTTACTACTCCAGAAATATTACAACTGAACCGTTGTAACTTGCGGTAAAATCTTGGGAGAATAATAGTTAGTTTCTTTTTTCCTAGTCATCGCTTATGAATTAATGACAACTCAATTTCCAAACATCCTTCTAAATATAGGCTTTACACAACCTATTCGTCCTTAAACTCATTGTTTCGGGTTATTATACCTCACGGAATTACTTAACATAAATTACAACTGAAACATTCATTAAAATTCAATCACACGATTTACTTCCCGGCGCTAGGCGGCGGTCATCTGGTGTCAAAGTCGTTAAGTACTAGCTAACATCAGGTGTGTTGGGTGTAGGCATCTGTAATGCCGACACATCGCAGCCGCTAGCAGATGTCAGGCTGCATTCAAAATTCACCGCTATACGAGTTTGATTTATTCCACTTGAGGAATGTTTACGATTTAGCCGTATGTACTTGTAAGACATAAAACTTCTAATTAGTTAGGATTGTAAGTCAGGTTTCAATACGTGTTTTATTGAAATCGTGATGCATTTTAAACGCTTATGATAATATTATCTGTCTTTCGGTGTGTGGGAACTGAGGCCAATTTTGTTTGTATACAAAACGAGATTTTGCTCTATCCTTGCTTCGTTCAATGTAATCCAATTGATTAAAGTGGAAACGTATTTGCACAGACTTAGTACATGATAATTGTATATTAAACGAGTTAAAAAATGTTGACTTCTCAACTATTACCAGAAACAGTTTCCATCAAAACGATTTAATAATTGTCAGAATAATTTCATATTGTTCAGAAATATCACATTGGTTTTCCACACAGGATAGTTGAATAGGGTAATACACTGATAAAATGAAATTGAGTTGGTGTCAATTTGGTACTTCGGATTTGGTTTAGTCCAAGTATTTTATCCCGTGAATATTAAATACCCAAATCTTGAAATTGGTTTAATTATCTGCAATAGGCACTATAAATGCAATTCTTACTTAAGTTTTTTAATACGCATATGCTTAATTATTCTCACACTTTTGCATATATTAAATATTTCCTCAGTAATTACATTCATGTCTTTTGTAAAAAAACTTGTTTCCTAATAAATAATAACTATAAAATCTATTGCAATTATGGCATGCGTGACAAGTTTAATTGTTATTCAAATTATTTTTTAATAAGTCATACTATTTTATCTGCGTTAGTGCAATATCTAAATTTTGCTGTTTAGTTTGCAAATTGGTGCGAGCTTCATCATAATCATTTTATGACTCGTCGTTCGAGATTTTTGAGGTCCAAGCAACACTATTTGGTAGTAAAACCACACACGTAAAATTTTGGGTTGTAGAATATATATTATATATTTATATCGGTTGCAATTTTGATTCCAATTTAGTTTATTTAAATTAATTTAATCTTTGGTTAACCAATCTACTCGTTATCCAAATTTTAGATTAATTGCAATGGGGCCAACGCAGATTTGACAGTCAATTAAGCAATTCGCTCAAACTGCTGCAATTATAAGCAGATGATATTAAATATTTGATACATTGTCTGCATATGTATAAATAGATTATAACATTTTCTTTGTGAATTCGTGAATTTGTGTAAGTCATGGAAAACATTTGAAATATTATGGTTTTTACAATCCTAATATATAATTGATGTATTATGTTTGGTACTATCAGTAAAGACTTATAAATTGCAGGCTTTCAATGTGAAGTAGTGGAGATAGTATTCTTCTTATTACATGCTGATTTGAATTTCGTCCTAGCCATTCCATCGTCTTCTGCTTTACCATGTATCGGCTCGAAAGTTAAACAAGCACAAACTAAATACATTAAAAAATGCGGCAGTTTTATTAAATAGGCAGCAAAATGAGATATTAAAACGAATAGTCAATATTTAGGGAAAAATACCACGGGTTAAATATCTCTAAATCGCTCTTTGCGAAACTAACATTATGGGATCACATACAGATGATACTTTTCATCATAACAAACACTAGCATGGTCCGAAATTTTGTTTCGTGGGTACACTTGTATCCGCACGTCGTTTTTTTACTTTAGTTAGACGATTACTTCCAAAAATCAATTTCAAGATAAAATTATTTAATTAGTTTTATAAAACCAGTAGTTTTACTTGGCTACCAAATCATTAATTAAGTTATTTCTCCGCAAAAATTGCAATTGCTTAATCTTAGTTGGAGTAAATTAATTTCCCAATTATTTAAATTACTTGCATTTTGTACATTTAGGTTTCAAAATTTATCTTCGTTTAAATTAAGTCTAGTCAGAAGCGATCTATTACGTCGATTGACGTGGAATAAATTTAGTAGTTAAAGAATAATTAATTTAATCAATATATTTTTGCAAATAAATCGTTCACATTCTAGTTAATTAAAATCGCTTTTAAATTAATGCAATAAATGCAGTCAATTAAAATGATATTACAGAATAATATAGTATATTTTCTTATAGTCGGGGAATCGTATATTTTATGCAGTATAGTTGGGTACAAGTAGACTTCATAGAAACGTTTTTTAACTATAATAGAATGAATTAAAGAGTAAAATGCAAGTGAAAATGCTCATCGAATCATTTATATGACTTTAATATATGCGTTTATTTCCTTGAACAGTTTGCTGCATAATATTTTATGAACAAAAATATGACTAATGTAATGTTTTATTTCTCAATGGCAAGTTAACAGTATTTAATTTTGAGGCTAGTTTAAAACCACAATTTATAAAACATTTCGTTCGGTTGAACTATTTTGCAGTCTTAATTCTTTAGAAAAAATATTTCGACGCACATACATACATGTATTATTGTGATAGAAAAATACATCAAGTTTATTTCAAAAACCTGTTTTAGAAAGACAACTGAAACTCTTTTTTAGGATCACATTACAAGCGCTAGGCCGAAATTTTGCCTAATTCTTTGCAAGCTCGATCACTTTTGGCTTTGTTTTCCGTATGCAAAACTTGCACCCCTGGTCTATAACATTTCGATAATGATCCGTGACTTAGAATTTCCAAACACTCATTCAACAAATTCAAGGCGTTAAATCTTATAAATTAAAATATAAAACATTTGTATTTACCAATACATTGAATTTGATATTCACAATGATTTCTTCTTGAAATATTGTCGTTGACTCCAGCTGTCAATGTAATTTATATAATATATTTAATATGTATATTTATTTCTGCAGTACCCCTCGTATAAACGAGGTCATGCCGCCCGTCAATTCTGCGGACGTGCACATAAGGTTCGCATATTTGCACATGCATATTTCCTTGCAATTTGACCATTACATGGTACAAGCAAGTATTTCTTCAAACAAGTTTTAAGCCCAATTCAATTGTTGCTCGGAATTTTAAATTGTAACTAAAGTTTTCACTAAAACGTGTCAAATACCCATGTGATAAAGATATTTATGCAAAATTTTAACATTTAGTTTGAAATCGTAATACGAATTCAGTTTTGTTTATCCTAACCTCAACAGCGATAAGGTGAGTTCATGGCACATTATCTGATTTACACTATATGTATAGCGTGTATGTATTGCAAATACGTATAAATATTTTGTCATAATATTTCGTGCTTTTATATATCCATAAATGTTTTTCAATGAACATTTTACTATAAATATTTTACTTGTACTTTTTGTTGCCCCGTGCGATTTTGTAATGAGTTGACGACGAACTAGAATAAAATAGGTAATTACATCCGGTACAGGAACGCGAACTTAGTTTTTACTATAATTATTTTAATTATCAACGTATAGCTCGGTAAAGCAGGGTAGACATAAAGCTTAGCAAGCTCAAATTTAATAAGTGGAACCAAATGAGGGGGGACGCAAGAGCTGTGATAATAGTTTCTTAATTAGTACAAGATGCCGATAATAACGGTTCAATAATTTGAACTTGCTGCTTAATAACAGAACATAGTTTGAACGGAATTAATGTTGAAGATTCCCGAACGAACACTTATTTAGGTCTTAGAGGATAAAAAGTGTTCACAGTTCTGAAAAGATAACAAAACAGTTCACATTTCGAGATGAATGCGTGTTTCCTTCTTCAAAACCCCTTATTGCATTTAAATATATTTAATCTGATCATTACATTGAATTAATTTTATGAATTCAGTTTTTCTCTAGCTTTGCTATGACATACGTTTATACATTCCGTTACTTTATACATGTTTCTTGCTTCTAGTGAAATCACCTGTTATTCCTCCCTACAAACACAATCTACATTTTCCTCTTGAGTGGTTGGTTGCATTATCGTTTTCGGTTTAGTTTTAGCATTTAATTAATTCTATTAAATATTTTAATGGATTACTAAAAGTTTAGTATTTCATATTGATATATTTCCAAAGTATTTACAAAATGCCTTTGCTTCTGCATTAACAGACATTTTCTTCTAACCAAATGCAAAAATTATATACCACCATCAATAAAAATTATATGGGCGGCAAATTTGTTTTCTAATATCTTGTATTTATTAATACAAAAAAGTTTAACAAACGAGTTTTGATCTTTCATTGATTACAGGTACCCTCTCTCAACAGATTTCCAATTAACGAATCAATAAAAACGACTGTCTTATATACTAATTACTCTTTTCTCCAATAAACAAATATTTCCTTAATAATATTTTAGCATTATCGATAAAACCTGAACTAGAAAATGAATTTTTTAAAAGAGAGGCGAAAGACATGGTGAATATTGTACAAAGGTTAATAACGGAAGGTAAGTGTATTTTTACTACACTATCAAATTTAAAAAGCAAGAAGTAAATAATGTTTTCTGCCAGTTATTATTGCGATTTTAATTCAATTACGCGTTATAATTTCCAATTATTTACTTCTCTGCTTCGTAGCTATTTGTGTGCTCATCTACCCAAAGGAGATTGAATTAACAGTTTCGAAATAATTATAACAAATATAGTTTTAAAGTTTTAAACGGGGTCATTTAGGATTTATACAGGAGGGAATTTCCAAATTTTCACTGTTTCTCCAAAATAAACTTTTTGTATACAATAGCCCAAGCGAATTTCCAATTTTTGAGACTTTATCGTTATTAGAATATAAACATTCTAGCTTTCGCTAAAACGTATAAACCCATTTGTCTGCCGCTTCTACAGTTGCGTCACTCTTGATGTATCTTCATACAGTCATTGATATTTGATAACAACTATATTTACTGTTGTGTTATTGTTCTATGGGAAAAAAGATGTTGTGGTAAAGTGGATGGAGAGCACCTAAACAATACGTATACACAACGTTTGTTGATTTTTTTCACTTGATCGTGCAAGCAGAAGAAAACTCCTTAATTGCAAACTGCGGGTTTTGCATAATCCCAAAGTTTATTAAACCTGCTGATTTCTATGTATTTCACAACAGGAAACACCTTGCATATTCTGATACTAAGATAGTTTTGAAAGTATTGCATTAACTACGTGAACTGACTTCTATTTGCATATGTAGTAGATAATTTTTCAAATTTACGACAGACTTGACGCACTCAAAAATAAATCGTCACATTAGTGGCATTATGGCAAAGGCCTAGAATGGAATACATCACAGTAACACAGAAAATTCTTCATGTATATTATTAATCGTAATTTCTATAAATTTCCTGTGAACCCATGACGTTATCGTTATATTCACAGATACACTTTGGTTTCTTATAGCTCACTAGGAAGCCGCAAGATTATTTTTATTGAAACAGCAAAACAGTCTGCTTTATTTTTAAAGTAAAAAAAAAACAACAAATACTATTACATCCAATAAATACATTTTCAAACGCAGAAGGGTATAATTTTCTGCCATCAGCAAGAACTGAATAACCTTGGAATTTGCGATTGAAAATAAATTTGTGCATATGCTTGCGTAATCTATGAAAAATAACACCTTAGACATGAGATCTAGTTCGGAATTGCATTACAAAGTTCAAGGATACATCCGAATCTCAAACATGTTCAAAACCATTAATTAAACTTTATCGCTTTGTACATCTTTATGAATATTTTTTTCTGATGTGATGATTAACAAAACAAGCTCCTTTCCTTGATTCATATTAATCTTGTAAGCATTTTTGTTTGTTTTTTTTTATTTAGTTATATGTACATTTCAGGTCATAGGTTTGAATTGCAAGAATCTGTATCATTAGTACTGGAGCCTGGAATATGGTGAGTTCAATTTTTTATCATGTAGCTTAATTCATAGATAAGATTATTTACCCTTTACCCTTCGCTATCAAGTACATAAAAACGTCTCAAATTTTTATTTAACTTTATCTGAATTGTTAACGCTCCGAAGTATGTATGTAAAATGATATTCAAAAGCATAAGAGCCTTAAACTAAAGTTATCAATAAACTGGTCGCTTATCAGTTATTGAATAGAAACCAATCATATTTAAAATTCTTCACCCCACTCACCACAGTATTGATAATACTGTTGTATTCTACGTTATTTATATTTATCCTTGTTTATCACAATCGCCAATGCTAGTAGAAGAGAGCTAAACGCAAGATAAGGCATACCCATGGAAAAAGTAGTTTCTTTTCGTAAGAAGCTTTTCTTTGAGCGAAATATTTCGTGGAGTGAAGTTCGCTTTTTTGATACAATTGGATATTTTGTGGATTTACTCGAATTGTACAACGCGTTTTAGTGGCTGTGATATTCTTGTGTTATTAGTGATATTTTGCCATATTTAAAAATCGTTTTTACTGCTACTGGATTACCAGTGTTCTCAGCAGCTGGCGTATCGTATGTATTTTATAAGTTGATGAGAGCCAATCACGTGTTTGTTTATGTCTAATTGATACTAATGTAGAGATATTTCTGTTGTTTTTACCGTTTATTTATTTGCTACGGGGTCAAAATGATGATGGTACTAAATTCGAAACAATTTTTTAAAAGAGCATAGCAGCCTCGTGGCACGTGGTTGCAGTTTTGACTTACGTGAAGAAGGCATGTTTGTATCCTTTCTCAGGCAGGATGGTGCACAATTTGTTGTCATTGTTTTATTTTAATCTACATGTTCCAGCTTTTGCAAACATATGCGAGCTAAGTTGCGAGTTAAAATATAATAATTTGGCATTGTTATGTGCAAACAATAAAGCCAGTACTCGGTCAAGCATTTTTATTGTAATTAGGGGCCATTATATTTAGAACACGGTAGTAAATCTCTGCACTGTGTAATTGTTTATTTTATTTTATTGAATGTACGCATTGCATTTTATAGTTTGATTAGCCGATCGGACATGAATGGAAACCCAGTCATAAGTTTGAATAATTGAACGCTGCATGATGTATGAGACTTTTTTTAGTACAGTTGACTTTTTATGCCCTATCGTACGAATCTATTGCCCGTATTTTGCATTTCCACTAATTATTTATTGCTTCGCCATTTTGGCAACCAAATTTACCACCCACATTTTTTTAATTAATGAAAGTATTTTGAATGAATATGCTTGACACAAATATTACTCCGTGTCTAATATTTATTTATACGACCATTCAATATCAATATAACTCGATTCCATCGATTTTAATCCAAGGCAAAACTTTGCTGTTACTAATAATTATCCCAGTATGGAAAGGATTCCAAGTCGTGCTAAAGCATGATGACCAGAAATAGGCTTTGAATGTGATTTTTCTTTGAAAGTGAGTCTATAAAATGAGTAAAAGCATAGAAATTGATTAACTACTATTGTAGATCAATTAAAATATGGGATAACAGCTTTTCTTAGTAAAAATATGCCTAAATTTGTAAACACATCTAATTCAAAAGAGAAATAAGAAGTAGGATTGGAATCTATTTGAATCTATTCATCCTCCATTTACCGCTGAACCATTAGTTTTATTGTGTGCACTTGATAGTTCATTAAATATTTAACGTTTATCAAAAATGCAATGCGATTAAGCATATTTTGCATGTCAATCAATAGTCAGATGCTGAGTTTATATTATCTAGAAATTTTAAAGCTTTGAGTATTTGTATATTAATTAGTCCTAGCTACGAATTTATTCTGTTCCTTCAGAATTAGCACTAGTACTAAATATTAAATTATTGTGTGCATATGAATATAAATTAGACCCAAAAAAGTAAACTGTTTTAACGTAGCCAACAATCATTAAGCTGGAATACTACATGTTGTAGATACATGAAATTCTAGTTTGAGTTAGCAGATATGAGAGTATCTACAAAATGTTCTAAAGAAGGTTTAAAATTGAATAACATTTTTAAACTATTGTGTGATATGTTTTAATAAATATTTGCTCAATTGTAGAAATACCAAGATCAACATCACTAGTAAATATAGAGATAGCTACACTTAGATTATTAAAGATGCACAAATATAAAACCTTGTTTGATTATGCCAAAAAAAATCTATACATTTTTTCATACAAATGTATTTTTGTTTATGGTATGGTTTCATTTATGTTTAAATATGATTGGCCTATTATTAACGGATACGCTCAAGAAGAGAAGAGAGCGGTTTTTTGGCATAAAAAGATGTTTTTTGTTTTGTAAAATAATATATTTTAGTATCGATCCTTAAAAGTTATTGGATACTGCGATTGAATTTCAAAAATGTTGTGAAACATTCTGTCACCAATATTTGAATTTGTAAGTGAATATTGGTTGGCTCTATTTTCTTCGTTCCTGAATGACCCAAGGTGCTGAACCGATTCTACAATTCCTGCGAAATTAAAACTTGTTTTTCTATCTATTTGACGGATAAAGTAATATAATTCAAAGCCATAGATATTGGAAATGTTTCCTCTAAAGCACGTTTGGCTGAACGAATTAATTCAATGTAAAACTAATGAACTAAAGAAAATAATGAAGGGTGTGGGATAGACATGAGGCAATTCCACATTCATGATGATTTATTGCTGATTGTTTCTGAAGCTAAACAATGCAATCAGTTATGGCATGGTTTGTTTTTGGAGATATGCTTATATTCGGTAACTAATGTGATATTGTTGTAATAAGAGCTCCTTTTCCATTACTCATGATCCGACTGGAACAGCAAGAAAAAGATTTGCTTGATAGGGTTCTCCGAATTCGTCTCAAATTTTGCGTGCAAGTCTATAGATCATTTTAAAAGAAATTAACGTGACTTTGAAGTATTAATATAATATTGACGCTGATACTATACTGATACTACTGATAATATAGTCTGAGTGACATTCTGATAAACCAAACAAAAGATAGGAAGAACAGGAGCTAAAACTCTTGTTTGATGATGGGGGCAAACTTATAGTCAAGTTATTAACACTAGCGGAAATTTCGGTTCAGTAATATGATTAGACAAGTGATGAGTAAAGGCTGTTCGTTAAGCAGGAATACACTTCATGTGATTGGCCATTTTAAATAGATGTATAGTTTTTTTTTCTGTTATCCTGCTTAAAAATAAGCACTTTGCTGCAAAGTAAAATGTTTGTATGACCCATTTTTTTTACTTACTTGTTTTAGAATTTTCAAAATGCGTTCTTTTAGAATCTCAGATGTCGGCAATGGGTTTCAAATTTTGCTAATACCGGCATCGATGAATTACTATAGTTCAACTTGGTATTTCTTGTTTGAGAATGTACTTGACTGAGGAAGTAATCAAAAATCAAATAACAATAATCCAACGGTGACTAGTAGTGGATATGCAACAAAAGCTTGTAAATCAATATCAACAATGTATACATAAAACAAAAGTATTTTATTGCGACTGATGATAAATACTCAGTTTTTAGCAAAAGGTGGTCTTATAAAGTTTTCGAAAATTAACTCATCCTCTTGTATTAAATGCTAAACGGTTGTTGCAGGTGTAAATACGCAAAAGCTTAGTTTTGTGTTCAACTCCATAGACTGCAGAGCCGTGAATACTATGTGCTTATTTCTTTCCCGATATCGAACTATTGTTTTGCGTTACAGTTTTTCGTAAAAATGTATGTAAAGCATCAAATAACAGGTTTTAAGCGACGTATTATAGTTATAGAAAATACCAATTAGAGTCACAATACTAGGTTGTCCAAACAGTTTTCGGTTTGATAAGAATAATACAATTTTATGGTTTGATAGTCACTTTATTATTCAGTATAGTCTCCCAGAACATCAATATACATGTTCCAACGAGATTCTAATCTATGAATTCCAACTCTCAAGTGAGAAGGGTTGCAAAATATGCTTCTAAATCTGTTATAACATCACTAATTGATAAAAACCGCTTTCCAAGCATGCGTTTTTTAGACCTGGAAACAGATCGGAGTCGTTAGTGAAGACGGTGGATGCTCCAACAGTTTGGACTTTAATTCATCGATTTTAGCCTTTGTCAAAATGCTCTTGTGACACAGTGCATTGTCCTGATGAACATAGATTTTTTTTCTTCTACAAACCAGGCCTTTTTTCATGAATGTTTTCGTTCAGCTGGTCTAAAAGTTACAATTATATTCGAAATTTATTGTTTTTTCCAGTTTGCAAGTAATCCACAAACAAAATGTCTTTCGCATTCTAAAAAACTGATGCTAATACCGTTTTAGCCGATTTCTGGACACGAACTCGTTTCGGAGCCGAAGAACCAGGTTCACACCACTTTTAAGCGACGCACAAAATCCATTTTATCCTTTCGAACACGCTCTAAATGTTGCTGAGAAAGTCGCATTTGAATGTGTTTTGTTCTATTGTTAGCGAATGGGGCACCTATTGTCAACAAAGTTTTATTGCTTACACTGCCCAATGAGATGCCTAGATCTTCTATTATATCGCTTTCAGTCACTCAATGATTTTCAAATACGATATCCTGTATTTTTTCTACGATTTCGGGTGTTGTTGCTGTTTTTGGACGTCCTTGGCGTGGATTTTCTTCAAGGCTTGTACGACCACGTTTCAATTCAGCAACCCATCTTTCTACTGTGCTAATTGAAAGCGAGGAGTCCTTACGCACCTTCAACGTTCATTCATAAATTTTCTTTGATTCTAAACTTTCCAAGAATAAAAATTCAATCACTGCACGATACTTGACTTTCGCATTATAAAAATATCTGTGACGCGTCCATACTAAGTGGATTGTAAACAAAGAATGAATCGAAAGATTGAAATGAAACTTTACATATATTCATTTGAAGAGAACTAACAAACAAATCGACTAGTAGCAACGCCCTTTCTTATCGACTGCAAAACTTATTGAGCAACCTAGTCCGTGCTCCTAAACTCGTAAGTAATAGAAGTAATAAATAAAAATTAATTCAGAAATTTTGTCTTCTCACAAGAGAGATTGACCCTATATTTTCATATCTTTTTTTATGTGAATTTATAGTTAACCTTACCCCAGACGAAGATAAATTTGTCTATTTAATACACTGATTAGAAAATTTTCTTACGTATTGCGGCTCTTCACGCAAGTTAGAACATCGTTAATCACTGCCTCAACTTTGACTCGAAAGATAATTTTTTAGTAAAGGGTCAACAGAATTTTCAACGTGATCCTCTGTTTGAACAAATAAAAATACAACGAAATATCTTTACATGCATTGACATAAAATATAACAAATGGTGTGCTTGAAATTCTCTTTGATGAAGGGCAGCCTATAGCCATAGATAATATAAAGTGAAAAATATAAGCAACTATGTCCTTAACTGACTTATACTATTAGATTTTCATTATTTTAATCATAATTTTTTTTATTAATCCTTGTTAATCTATATGTTAAAACTTTTATCCGAGCTGCTTGCTAAACAGTTGTGGAGTCTCACAGAGTGCTTAGTAATGGACTACAATCACGAAACGGTATCTTAAGAAAATGTTTGTTTGAACTTAATTCTAATCACGCGTTTGGAGCAAGAAATAAAATGAAATCATCAAAATGAATCCGGCTTATCAGCTACATTCATTATGTCATGTACATAGAAGTACACCGCTTATCACCAAACATAAGTTCATGATGTTTATTTATAATATTATTTTTATATCGTGTGCAGGCTTTCTCTAAAATTTTTATTACGATAAGAACACATTTCCATGATCTCTTTATCCATTACTCAAAAGTGTCTACTCACAACAGCGAGATGTCATACTTGTATTTATTTTCAATACATTGTTGTCATTATGTTCAAATCACTTGCTCAAATTGAGAATGTTTGGTCGTTTTGATTGTAAATTGAATAACCTTGGGTATAAAAAGTTGCCGTTTCTCCATACATATTTAACAATGAAATTATACAAAAAGCACGTACGTACATCGAGTACTAATTAACAATTCCGTAGCTTTAGCAATTAACTGCACTTGAAATTCTACCACATAGAAATATTAACATTTCCGTTCCTTTCTCGTTTATCCAAATTGGTTTAAATAATTCCACTGCTTTTGACGAAATTAGCATCAGGTGGTAAATGGTTACTAGATATGTAGATATGTTTTCTTATTTCCATATTTTTTGTTAAGTACTTTATGCGTCGCTAAAACGTGGTTCAATCATTTTTTATTTGTTGCAGTTCTAAAGACGATGAAATAGACGGCAACTGTGTCGTTAGAGCAAGGGGTCTCCCTTGGCAAAGTAGTGATCAGGATATTGCGAAATTTTTTAGGGGACTCAATGTCGCCAAGTAAGTATTCAGCATTAATTATTACCCTCTCTCTCTCTCTCTTACACACACATTCTACCTTACTCTATCTAATAATGTGCTTAGAAATTCCTTAATTATTGTGACAATAAAATAAAAATTACTTCATCATCGCGGAACAAAGTCCTTATTATATGCCGCTTGAAGTCTGCTGTTTATCATCAGAGTTCAGAGTTTAAGAAATAATTTCATTAAATAGGTGTTGTTTGCTAAATTCATATAAAAGAAGTTCATTGATTTTTAAATAAAATATATTGCATCAATCGCTTGCGACTTATGGACGTCGTAAGGAAGTTAGTTTAAGAATTAAAAACATGCCTCTGTTGATTAAACATATGATTTCTTATCGAACTCGAAGATATGGATTTATGTAATATTGAAAATCACGTTTAACGTGATATGCACAATGTCAATTATTTTTAGAAATATCCTACAAGGTCTGCTTAGCAAAGATAAGGATTCGGTTTGCTGTAATTCGCCGATATCAAATATTTTCTCCTCTAATATGCACAGGTGTTTAACGAATCGAAATTAATAATTGTTGCCAACTGAAAAAATGTCTCCACTTTTTACATGACTAGTTAAATGCAAACGCATTGTGAGCTACTTGAAAAGCAGTGATATTTACAAACAAATATAATGCATAAACATAAACGTATGACACATATTAGCATATCCACTCTTTAAACGCATAGCCTTAATTAAAATACTGCGATTTCAGGAAATATTGAATATTTATGTTTAAAAAACATATTGTATATATTGAATTTTTAATAAAAAATATAAGTCAAATTTGGACATGTACGTAAAAAGTGTGGTTTACTAAATACTTTTTAATGTTTTTGCAGAGGTGGAGTAGCCCTTTGTTTATCCCCACAAGGAAGGAGAAACGGTGAAGCTTTTGTAAGATTCGTTAGTCAAGAGCACAGAGATATGGCTTTAAAAAGGCATAAACATCACATAGGCAATAGGTATATTGAAGTATATCGCTCGTCTGGGGAAGATTTCTTATCAGTAGCTGGTGGATCTAGCTACGAGGCCCAAGCGTTTCTTTCAAGGGGAGCCGCCGTTATTGTGCGGATGAGAGGCCTCCCGTATGATTGCACAGCTAAACAAGTGGTGAGTTAATTTGTTACTTTATTTTAGCTAGGAGCAATTTTTTGAGACTCATTACCTTGTCCCGAGAAGACGACTGCGACAAACAGTGCTATTATCAGCTAAATGACTTCGCGATTTTCTACGAGTATTATACTAGACAGAATTAATAACATTCCTAAATTTACGTCATGCTTATATGTGGGTTGGTCAATCATAAACCTTATTCAACTAAAAATTAATTACGCTCCGCCAAAAGAATGAAAAGTAATTTCGTTCCAATTTCATTCTATTTGCAATTGTTTCAATTGTGAGAGAAAGGGAGGTAAAACAGAATTTTCAATTCAATAAATAATAATTTATTTCTGCGTCAATAGTAAAATCAATTTCACCAAATATTGTACACCTACTGGCGAGTGCAAATAAAAAATATTGAACAGTAAAGTATTGGTTGTAAATTTCATTAAATCTGAACCACGAAATTTGGTGTCGCAAAAAACAAAATGATCTGGCTTTAAGAATGCTTCACTGCTTGATTTAAAGTCCGTTCTTAATACAAATTAGGCATAAGTAAAACGGGAAAAATCAAAACAAAGCAATATGATGGTATTTAATTAATCGATGTAACACTATATTTTAGAAGCATACTTTGAGCTTGTTTAGGAATAAGAATTGCTTCTTCTCCACTTAAATCTAGTCGTTTAATGAACTTTTGCTACTGCTTAAAGTATAGGCATAATCTTTTAGCTTTTATATATGGTGCTTAAGGATTTAATGTGGCTTATTTCATATACATATTATAAAGAGCGCTGCTTTTAAAGCCTCCACTCTAGGTGTTACATATGCAGGCAGCTTCTAAAATAGAGCAATCCGATTATAAAACTGAGCGTCGCACTTATTAATATTCTAACTGGTTGCATCTTTAACAACATGCCAAGAATTACAATTAGCCGCGCGAAAGCTTGAAATTCATATACAAAAAGCGCAAGACTTTCTAAGCTTAAAAAAATAGTCACACATTGCAGCATTTATGTTATGCTTATGTAATTAGAGATGTTGTTACAGAAACTCAAATTATTGACGATCGGGACATTCCATATGATTGCTTTAGGAGGACTAAACATTTTATTGAAATTAATATAAAAATCGCGGCGATTTCGCCGAATTAGTCGCCTTTAGTCCTCGGAAATTCATCAAACAATGATAAATCAAAGTATTACTCACATTTTCAAGGATCAAAAAAGTAGAAGCGCTTTGATTGGTAAATAAACGTTATAACGGGATACTTTATAAGCGCCTCCGGTCCCAACTAATAAAAGATGTTAACAAGGCACAATTCCCCTTAGGATGTTTATATTTTAATTATGCAGTAGCAGTGAAAGTATAATTGAAAAACATATCTATAAAGAAGTGACAGACATGCTACAAACACATCAACGTTTTTTTTTATTAAATCAGCTCAGGAATCGTTCGTATCCGGGAGATTAAATACACTTTTAAATGTGTCGTCGTTGGTGCGGACGGTTATTTATTTTGATATAAATCAGGGTAGTTTTTATGTTACGAATTTGATTGCAGCGCCGATCCGTCTTGATTGGTGTGTAGAATTAAATACCAGTTACCATAATGTGCGGGAATAGGCATGTGTTGTATCCAATATGCGACGCTGTTTTTTACTCTTATCCCTCACTATTATCCACTAAAATGAATAAAAAATATGCATATATTTAGCGTAATCAAAAATCACACATTATGATGGTAGAAGCTCGCATTTAGAAATATAAAAAACATTAAAACTGATATTCTAAACTCAATAAAAACTGTCATCTCTCATAGTTGTAACAGCAAAACAATTTCAGATATGTTATAATGTCCCTTTTCAAAATTTCACTCTATTAAACTAATAAAAATTTTAAGCATTTAAGGCATTTATTAGCTAAGAAATGTATTGGTGAGGTGCTTAGAAACATATGTTTTCTCACCGTGAGGTTACAAGAATAACCAATTTCTATTATCCGTTTGTATTTCTATCAATTCTACCTGACGATCTTTCTTTTTTTCTAATATTATCTACTTACACTTTTAGTCTAGGCCTCATTTATCGATTGCACTTAAAATGTAGAGTTAAATAATTATACAAGTAGACAATTCAACTTAGTATTTATTTACTAAAACTCGTGTACCATATACAAAGACAAAATGTACTGTTTGAAATTTACACCAATGAGTAATTTGTGGTAATTACAAAAGTATCTCGCATCTTCTTTATTTCCAAAAACAGTAAAGTTTTTTTAAATTCTTCACCTTAAAGGCCGTGAAATGATGATTTCTGGCTACCATAACGTCATTAAAGACATCAAACAGAGATGAGATATTTACATCCCGCAAACCGCCGACCAATTAAAGCAAGCCAAAATAAAAAAGAAACCCATCAAAGCAAGTTCAAAAATCATAGTGATGTTTATAGTTGTTTTTTACTATCTTGATGTGATCTTCTATGATTTTCTTCCATCGGGTCAAACTGTTAACAACAAATATTTTTTGGATGTTATGGTAAGTTTGCCTGAAGCTTTTCGCTGGAAGTGGTCGGAATTATGGGCCGAAAATTCTAGTTTCTACATCACGATCTCACTTCATTACTTATTCGAAATTATTTTGCCGCAAATTCGTACCCTTCCGCACCCGTCTTATTCGCCAGATTTAGCCTCTTGTGACGCCGCTCAGAAAATCGTTTTTAACTACTTTTTCAAAGGCTATAAAAAATTTATTGTACAGTCATATATATACATCTATAAAATATACATCAATTGTCTTAACATATTGGCTCACTGCTAAGCTTCAAAAATCTACCAAAAAAATATATAAGCAACAATGGAAGTGAAACTAAATTAAGTAATATTAATAAGATTGGAAAATATTTCAGTACTATTATATAAAGATCATTTCTAATCATTATTAACACCAGAAGATATAATCACATGTATTTTTCAAGTCTCAATGTTTTATTTTGCAATTTGGCAAACTACCAATCTGCTCTGCACAAAAATTATAAACCTTTAAACATTAGATTTACATTTAGGCAAATCTCAAAGCGTGCAAATCCATTGAAAAATAATTTTTTGCATTTATTATGCATTCTATAGGTAGCGTATACTGCTAATAAAAGTGTTTAGTGTATCTGTCAAATTTCTACAATTGCAACACCACTGATTAATTGTATTTATTTCAGCTCGATTTCTTTACTCAAGGAGAACAATCATGTACTGTACTAGACGGGACTGATGGAGTATTGTTTGTTAAAAAGCCTGATGGCCGAGCGACTGGTGATGCGTTTGTACTATTTGCAAATGAATCTGATGCTCCGAAAGCTTTATCGAAACATAGGGAATGCATAGGTTCAAGATATATAGAGCTATTTAGGTCCACAACTGCCGAAGTTCAACAAGTATGTTAATCTCATAATTGACACCCATATTTCACTTTGTAGCCATGCAGTTTAACATGTGAGCTTTTGCCCATAGGTTCTAAATAGGTCACTAGATCCAAAAACTTATGAACCACCAGCTCCTCTTATTGCCCAAATACCACAAGTGCCCTTATTGCCTCAACATATAATTACTTCAGGGACAAGAAAAGACTGCATTAGACTCAGGGGGTTACCCTATGAAGCGCAGGTGGAACATATCCTAGACTTTTTAGGTGACCATGCCAAGAACATTGTGTTTCAAGGAGTTCACATGGTTTATAATGCTCAAGTAAGTATTGGAACTTGATTTAAATTAGCCGACAGTTTAACATAGTAATAAAAATAAAACATGTAATCATTTTCTTTTAGGGCCAGCCAAGTGGCGAAGCTTTCATACAAATGGACTCTGAGCAATCTGCATTTGTAACAGCTCAACAAAAGCATCATAGGTATATGATCTTTGGCAAAAAGCAACGTTACATAGAAGTGTTCCAGTGTTCAGGGGAAGATATGAATCTTGTATTGACGGGTGGTATACCAGCGCCTGTTTCACCTGCAAAAGCTACACCTGCTCTTCTGAGTCCTGGTATGTTACCCACATTAGCGCCACTACCACCGACTAATATACCACCACCCCCACCACCCAATACGACGGTTGCTCAGATATCTCAAAATTTAGTGCAAGCTAATCCAACCCTCAGTTGGGAAAACCCGGCACTTTTTGCTCAGCAACAAGCACAAATGATTGCTCAACAGAACCTTATTGCTAGGCAAAATCAAGCGCAGGCACAAAATGAACATATAATGCTTATGAATCAAATTCAACAGCATAATTTGGCTATTTTAAATCAAAATGTTAATCAACTAAACCCTCCAGTATCGGCATCGGCAGGTGGAATTCAAACTCAGGTTTTGAAACCACCACCCCCCATGCCTATGGTACAACAAATTTTACCTCAACAACATCCTTTTGTATTTATTCCTCCGAGAGTTGCTCAGTTGGGTATTCCTAGGCATCAAGTAGCGTACCCTCAGTTTTTACCAGGTACTTCACCTAGTGTTATACCTATGGTTCCACATGTCAATATGAAGAGAAGTTATGGGGAAGCGTTTGCAGAAACTGCAGCTGTACCACATACTCCTAAAAGAACTTATCAGCCTCAAGCTGCAGTTCCTATGTATCCACAATTTTATCCTAATATTTAAAATAACATCATCATCATCAAATACTTAATAGACTTTCAATTTTATTGAAATATCATTAATATAGCTCTTCCATAGTACTATTGTACTTACTTCAACGGATTGCTCAAATTGATACTTAAATAATATTAATGCAATTTGGTTTACTTTGAAATTTTTTCTATAAATAAAGATTGACATCTAAAAATGTACATATTCGAAGATAGCATTTGAAGTTTATGCAGCTATGCTATGTTTGTATAATAGAACAATCGGAGACTAATCTATACATTCCATTAGTTTTAAGTATTTAATCCGATTTTACATAAAATATAGTGCCCAAAGTGCCTTTGACTTATTTTCTTGATTTGTCAAAAAAGGAAAACGTCCCTTATGATATTATTACTATAATTATAATAATTAATAATATTACTAATATATGTCAGCACAAGCTGGTCAACATTGGCAAATGAAGCAAACTGCTCCCTTTATTTGCAACTTTTAGTTGATAATGGTATTAATATTATACTAACGATTGTTAAGTTTAAATAATTGAAGCATATTAGTGGTTGTTGCTAAGGCATAAAAGTAGTTGATCAACTATATTTTATTGTTGACATTTTTCTATTTTTTATACATTGTAACAAATGTTAAATATTAATTAAGGCAACTGAATATTGAGATACTCTGATTATCGTGCAAGCATTCTTTGGCCACAGGTGTTGGACTTAAACAAAAAAGTTTACAGTGCCTTCAAATGAAGTTGTGATTTAAAAACACATTCCCCATCTTAAAAGTTAATACTTCTTTTAAGGTGTGATATTTTTATGTATAATAATAAGCCCGGCTACAACGTTTCTTTCACATGATGAACACGCTAAAAACTTTATTTTTGTGTAATATTAGCTTATGTAGTAACAATATGTCTCTGCGACTAATAATATACAGGATTGGGTAACTTTATTTGTTATACCTGGGCTAGGATTTGTATTTTCATAATAGAAAGGACCAAAGTGGATTATTTTTAATAAATATATTTCTAAAAAATATATTTAGGACTTTAAAGTTTCTACAAAACACAAAGAATGGTCAGATTGAGTATGTCCTCTTTAGGCCTTCGTTATGTTATTATTACATAAAATCCTTATTTTATGAAGTCAAAAGGATTGGGTTGATTTTTTTATTGTTATAGTAGCTTCTTTTTTATACATTGTAAAAATTTATCATTTATATCATTTTAAGATGATTTATTATAAAAAATGGGATTTTTTAGTACTAGAATTTTGAATATTTGGAAATTTTTGTCTTTAAGCGCTAGCTATTAGTACAATGTCTTCCTAGTTAACTAACGCAGCTATAATGCAGCTTATTTATATCACATTTAAAGATGCCAAAAGAAACGGAGATTTCCAAATATTGGTAGTAGGATTAGTTAAGCCTTTTTTGCATTTTCTTGGGCTTTTTGCTAGATTTTGGTTTATTTGGGCATTTCTAAACATTGCAAACTTTTCAACATGGAGAGTATGCAGATTAATCATGAATAACTATTTTTTCATTTACTCTAAATGATATGCATGTTTGAAACTAAGTTATAAATGTTACAGTTGGGCTGGTGTTTCAGGTTTCATATCTGTTTTTGTTTCATGTTAAAACCTACAGTGGTTGATTTTAGTGCAGACTGTGTGGTTTTAATCATACCTGCTAAATTTATTGCATTTACATGGTTCGGTTTTATTTAAATCAATGTATCTTGGGGAGCAAATTAAGGAGGAAAGAAAATAGATTGGAATTGAATCATCGAAGAAAACTTCCAGGCACAATAAATATGTTGCTTTAGTATTGCTCTTCATAAGATTTGTTTTTTTACTCGAAGTAATTCTGTTTAATTTGTTATCTATTTGGATTGAGGTAAATTTTTTGTTTTCAATTTTTACAGGCAGTAGTGTTTAACAAAAGCAAATTCTTTAATCATTATTACAATCGTCACAGAGTATTGTGAGATATATTTCGCCAATAACTTATAATAAGTTATGGTCGGGACATAAAATAATCCTGGCAATTTATGATTTATATTTACCTAACATCTGTAGTAGTACTTATCAACATCATTATTAGCACCCAAAACAATTTTTAAATCTAGATTTGGTGTTTATTCATTTTCAAATCAAATGATAATTTTAACAAAATATTAATTTCACCTAAAAGATCAACATTTAGTCTGCTGTAATTGTTTTTATGATTGCTGGCATTGATTGCCCTAATATTTGTGCTTGATACATTCTTATAACATACTAGATGTGCACAGCAAACAGTTTTGACTACTTCAACAATTAGCTTGATTGGAATTGAACGGTTTTATGAAAAGTTAGGAGTTCATTTTAGTCAACAAACTAGAAACATATGTCTTCTATATTTTGCAGTATATGAAATAACTACAACATAAATAGCTTAATTAATTTAAAATGATTAAACTGGGGTTATATATATATATCAATATTACATATAAATGACCCTTTTCTTAGCAGCTTAACTGGCATCAAATAAATATCTTGCCTAGGAAATTAATATTGGCAACAATGGCTTTTTCTATGACACAATCTCTCAAAATGCAATTGGTGGTCTAAATTTTCATTGTTGATATAAAAAACATGTTTAGATTACTTTTTGGAAGATAAATGGTCCACATATTGTTTTTAACAAGCATTTGTTTAAATAGATAAACACTTTTTCGTTTTTAAGGAGTTACGTTGTAGTATTAAGATATATTAGATTTTTTATGTGAAGCTTACCAGGCTTACTGTGGTGTAAAACACTCAAAGTATGTCCTTATGAAGTATTTAAACATTTATATTCACCACATACAAGCATGTAAAAGTAACGAATCAATTTGACATAAAACTTCTTAAATATATAAGCTAACGTTCTGGACATCCACCAATCTTTAGAACAATTAAGTGCATTTATGTATTGTAACAATATTTGGTACATAATGTATAAAATATCTAAAAAATGTGTTTTAAAATTTTTACAGTAGAATAACTATTTCTTTGATTCTTCAAAAAAGGGGCTAAGTTCTCTTGTTTTTCCTTTCTCCCACAGCACACTAAGATATTTTTGAGTTCAATAAAACTGTAAATGAATTTAATTTCAACTTAATACAAATAGTAAACCAGATTTGCTTCAAATTAAAATATATTTAGATAAAAAAGAAATTTATACAAAATGGAATGCCTATGTGATTTATGATAAAGCATTGATTTTAACGAAAATTGAAATATTCTTTACTGAGAGTACTCTAATATTTTTGGGTATGTCTGATGATAAGCAGTGTAGGCCCAAAAGTTAACATTCTAGTGTTCTACCAAGTTGGTTCTGAAAGCCTTTACTCAGCACTTGCTAAGTTTTAAAACTGGAAGTTTCTGTAAATTCTAATTTATTTAGTTTCTTTCCTCCTGTGTCAAAATTTCAACATTTTGTAGTATTTCGATTTGCCTACACAGACTGGGAAAGCACTGGATATCTCTTTATAACAATGAAAAACAATCTATTCATGATTCTTTCAACAAATGAAATATTTAAGGACTACTGAAAATGAACGAAACTCCATTATGATACATAATGTTATTTTATCGAACTTACGCTTCAGTATCGTATCATTTCATGTTACTAACAGTTGGTGAATGCTTTTAATTTTCCAAAATCTTAACTATTAATATGATGTTTTATTAAAGTTTACAAATGCCTAAATTTTTCAAAATGTGGTAAAAAACCGCAGTTCTGAATGGAGTGATTAATATTGCTCTACTTTCATATACCTTTTTGTTACTTGTATGCAAACGCTACTCTCATTAAATTATGTTCTAATAATTTTTACACTTTAATAAATGTTTGTCACATTAATGCTTTTTGGGTTTAATGTTAGATCTCCTTATTTGCTAAATCTCTGCTGCTCACTTCGTGATTTTCCCTATAAAATTTTGAATTTAAGTGAATACACAGCTATTTGTTTGCTTAAATTTTGAAATTAAAACAAGTAAAATAAATGCAAAGTCTTAAGAAAGATAGTAAGCAGCAGAGAATTTGTGGGCTAGTATTGTTGGTTATCCGGGAGAAGGAGTTCGTACGTGGTGTCAGCCTGCTGCCAGTTGGCGGTGGATTCGGTAGCTACATTGTGGTGAGTCTATTTATTACTTATTTATGCAATTTTATGACCAATAACATCTTTCTTCGTTAAATTACACATACACACATTCATATTTAACATTTAATACCCATTTTATAGAATCAGTAGAAGCTTTGTTATTTCTGTTTATGTGGGTAAATACACTGTCTTTTTTTGATGATTTGAGGAAAAATACAGTGTTTTCTGGTGATAGATCTCAGCACCTTTCATTCACAGCATGAATTAGAACAATTACTATTTGTTTTACTATAAAATGGTGTTCATTTGTAACTAATACTTTAAAACATAAAAGACATTTTTGAAGCAATTGCATTCTAAAGCAAAACAACCTGCAACTACATTTATTTATATTCTAGCTATTGTAATCGAATTTTATATTTTAGCTCATATATGATTGATAACTAAACGGGCAGATATATCTGTGATGAATCAGTAATTAACACAATGTTAAATATAATAATCATGGTACTCACTTATTGATATCACTGTGGTTTTAAATTTGCTTTAATCTATAGTATGTACATATTGTATAAAATTACAATGCCAAATTAGAAAGAAAAAAATTCTAAAGGCTTCTTTCGCTTAACTAGGGATTATTATTTCGCTGTGTTTAAGTTTTGATGCAATTTTACGAATGCTGTGTTGAAATCCACAAAGATATAAATGTTAATTTTGATCAGAAGACAACAAAATGTTTGGAATCGGTTGTGGATGTTTACAAAGTGTTATAAAATGTTTGAACCTATATCGTTAAATGTCATTGAAATAGATTCAAATATTTTAGGCATTTTATCTAAGCAAGTTTTGATTTTTAGAACTATAAATAAAGATAATTTAACACGGCGACTGATAGATATTTCATCTTTATTTGTGTTTAGAGTTGGTTAGTTTGGTTATCTCTGTTGAACAATACAATGAATTTGAAATGATATTTGATTTTGTTTATTTAGGTGGTAGCATAATTCAAACGGCATTCCATCCGGGAGCAAATTTTCCAGGGTTTGCACCTGTTCAAATACCAGCGCCTGCATTGGGACCACGGCAATTTTTCCCTCCTCCAATTTTCTATTGGCCTTATCCTAGTCCTCCAGTTTCACCTACAAGCTATTATGCACCCACTATGCCTCCTCCAGGTGCATTGCCTCCACAGCAACCTCAACAAGCTATGGTACGTTTTATTCAACTTATTATTGATATATTCATAGTTTATATATTTTTTGTTATTTAAAATGTATGATTTTATAGCTTGATTTGTATTTTTACTGTTTATTTTTTTATAAATTGTAGTATTTCAATGGGAGCAAGCAGTTTTTCCTATAATCCTGGTCTTCTATTCTATATTCGGTGAGAATTTAAATTATTGTGTTGTCATTGTGACATCTTCAGAATTTGGTATCGCATTAAAGTATAGTTGAACAAATTCATCTGGCACAAAATATTCAAATTTTACTATATTTAATTTAATACCTGTATTCTGTATGACATTCATTATCTGAATCAGTTTGAGCAAAATCTTCATTTTGATTTCTCTACCTGGACAAATAAGAGAATGATGGAACCAATTGAATATGACGTAGATTAAGTAATCATAACCATTACCCACTTTTTGTTCTTACCTATTTATCGAGAGTCTTCACATTCAACTAGTGAGCTGAGCAAATACCTTGTTTTGAAGTCCATGTGAGAGCCTTTCAAAAGATCTGTAGTCCAGCCATTCATGTCTTTGGGTTTTTTGACTTTAGGCTATGAGTTAATATTCAAAATTTCTCTTTCATTGTATGGCTGTAGGAACATTGATTTTTTTACATGAAGTATAAAATGCCATCAGATTTTCAATAAAAGTAACTTTGGTGCTTATATTTTATATTGTATTTGTACCATCCTCTGCAAATACCCGTTGAAGTTCTCAGAGGTCTTGACTGCTATTGTCTGATGTTGCCCCACTACCCAAATGTTCTTTCATGATCCTCCTAGTTGCTTATTGGGAGCAACATATTGTTTTTTTTTGTATATTTTTCCTATTTATAATGCTATCAAACCTATCCATGTCCTTATAACTCTTATCATACATATCCCCCTGCAATTTGTTCTCACGTAACACTTCATTATTCCAAAAGCATCAAAAACAACATTCTTGTTAGTTGTTCATCATTAAGCATGGCTTTTTTCAATTAGGAAAGTATTTAGAGTACTGGCAAGGGAGGAATACAAGTGTGGGAATGCATATGAGGCCTCAGTGATTAGCTGACAATATTAGTTATAGTTCGTATATTGTCTTGAGGAGCTTTATGTAAAATATTTAAAAAGGTCAGGACGATTGCGTGGTTTGTACTGAATATACTACCCAACTATATTACACTTATTATTTTCTTGTGACCAGTTTCAGAGCTTAATAAATGTGTTTGATATTGAAATTACCCCTAAAAATTAATTGGCTATTCAATTTCTGAAAGAGCTGTAGGTACTGGTCTGCTTTGATATTGTAACTCAATGTAGAGTACATTGCCATTGTGTTGTTAGGATTTGTAGTGTGAAATGTTACATGGAGTATGATGTGCAATTCATCTATAAAGTGAGTTACAGACGTCATATTATTTTTTAGCGCTTAGAATCGCTGATTGATGTTGGCATGTTGTTCTGGTAATCTGAATGATTAGGAAGTAGTTTCTATACTACTTATACTAAAAAAAATACACCTAATTTTGTTACCTCTACCTAACTATGAAATCTTTGGCTAACTCTCATATTGACTTGAGTATACAAATGATTGTAGCTCTGAAACAAGCAAAAGATAGAGTATCTACAAGATTGAAGAACAACACAGCTTCGATTCAAGTAGAATGATAACTTTGTACAGTTTAATTCAGTAGCGAGCTCAAATTAGCTGCATTCAAACTAACCAATCAATAATGAATAAAACTGTCTCTAAGATGTGTGCCTTTGTCTTGATCCAACAGAAGACAAGAAATAATAAAATTGATTAATATTCGAAACAAGTACTAACCTTACAATTCATACTTAAATTTTTTGCTGAATATTTTTTTAAAAGATTGTAGTGAACGAAAAAATAATTATTTGTTATATATGCTTGGCTCTCTCTCTCTCTCTCTACCACTCCATCTCTCTTTTATGCCCTTTCGCTATCATTATCTATGGTAATTATTGCTTTTTTACGACTTTTGCTTAAGAATTATTAGTGTACATTCCACATCTAGCATTCTTCAATGCTACAAATATCTTCAGATACATGACAAATTTCTCTGTCCATATCATCATGCAGACACTATTTATATTTTTGGTAATTTTTATTATATATATATATATATATATATATATATTATATAT
>JAWQRO010000302.1:0-43739 GCA_033557835.1 Helochares maculicollis
TATATAAATCCCTTACGAAACGTGCTGGTTTGTTAACGTTAAAGATTTTCTGCTTTAAAATATATAAATGAACATTAGATTAAGCAATAATATAAAGTAGTTTGATGTACAGTCACAAAAGACGGTATTTAAAAAGTCGCTAGCTTTGTAAAATAGACAAATATGTTGGTCTCAGGTTTCATGTATTTTTTTAATGATGAGTAAGCACCTATAAGCATAGTTCTACGCAGGAAGACCAATCTATTATGACTTATATTGTTCATGAAATTGTTTTCTTTGGTTGTTTGTAATTTGAGCTTATGACGACATTTACGGCTCGGTATTTTAGTGCAAGCACGATATTGATATACAAAACTTACTTATAACTTGTATCTTTGGCAATTAATTACGTTGTGTACGTAATTCGAATTATATGACTCGCAGTTACATGATGCAATCCCAAACAAGATTAGCGCAAGTAGCTAGAAGCCAAACGATTTTGCTTCAAGTGCAAACGATCTAACAAATGGACGACCGACCGAGAGGAAGGAAAAACGGAAAGAGTTTGAAGGAAGCAGGATTAGGGGAAAGGGGCACGTTATAGTAGCAGACATATGCAAGCAGCACAATTGGCATCACGCTGCATTGAGGCAATAAATTGAAAATGTGACGGTTATTAAATCTTCCGCATAAATCGTCCGTCCGAAGAACTTTCCTCCTTTTACATCAGCTTACGAGGATATATCCAACTTACTCGGTTTTTTAAGTCTCTTAGATAAAGAGACGGAGATATGCTAACGCCCCAAAAACTAAAATATCAGCGGAATACTGGGGGAAATGATTTTCAAATGCAATAGAAAGATGTTAGTTTTGATTGAAATGTTTGAAGTGAGCATATTTTGTTTTTTAAAAATGCTGCTGGTTGTTTTGATTTTTGGTTATAAATTTGAGAAATGTAAATCACTGCGTATTATTTTTGCAGTCGAACGGTGAAAGCACCCCAAGCAAGTCTTACACCCCCCTGGACGCCTTGTCCAGTATGCAACCGCCAAGCGGGCCCCCAGGGACCCCACACGGGGTGCAATTAGGACCGCACCACCCTCACGTGGGGCCGCATCCTCCGCCGTTGTCCCCGATGGGCCGGCGTCACGGATGCCCCAGCGCCTTCTCAGCACCCCCTGGTCACTACGGGCCACCAGGCCATCACCCACCTCCAATTCCGAGCGAACCAGGAAGCTACATTCACGGTAAGTAATGTTATTTGTAACGAATCCAAAGAGGGTCGTGCATTTTCATAAAGGACAAAGTTCGCTATTCGTAGATATTCGCTAATTGTAGGTACAAAACGACGAAGATTCGTAATGCAAACGCGAATTTAAAATTAATTGCTGGGATGATGATGAATTTTAGTTGCATGTCGTCGTTGGGTTGGTCGAGTTTTAAATAGTTGCCGGTTACGAAAAGTTAATTTTATGTCTTACGGTGGAACCTGCAAAGTCAATATTTTCATTGTTATGAAAATTAGAAAAGTTTTAAATAACTTCTTTTTCCTGTGGATAAAAGCACTTAGTCTGTCGGTCGGAAGGTCGGACGGTTGCCCGAAGAATCGGTTTGGGTTTTTAAAACGAGGAACGGAAAAAAGGTCGAAGGTGCTTCGTCGGTAGTGAAACGTCAGGGAGAGGGGTGTTACATTTAATTAATCGGAGCTGAACGGCAGTTTGCTAAGTAAATTAGCAAAAATATTAGGAGGAATTTTGGTCAATAATCTTTAGGGGGGTCAACCGGAGTCAATTACCTCTTCGGTTTATTTGCGGAAATTCCGGGTCTTAAGAGAGGGGGTATCATGGAATAGAGTTGAATGATTTTTATTGGGGTTGTGTTCCTTTGGTGTTTTGTGACAAAAGGGATGGTTAGTTGTGGATCGTTCGGCGATCGGTGTAGCAAGAGTAGGTTGAATAATATCGTAAAGCACGTAGTTGTATGAAACGTATATAGTAGAAGTACATGCGCAAAAGTGGAGGACCTGGATAAGATAGAACGGTTTCGTCTCTATATGCGCAGTTGGAATCACCCGTTCGACTTCGCGTTCGGCTCCGGATCGGCTCGGCCCGATTGAATCCGGTTTCTCGTCTCGTCGACTATTCTAGAGATTCCGTCTCCTTACGGGCATTACTGTGTGTGTATGTGGAGATTTGCACGTTCAAAACTCCTCTTTTTACATAGAATTTGCAATCTTTTTTCATAACGTCCATTGTACGGGGCGGCAGAGACACGTAAGTCGGTGTTGTGGTGGTTGTCAATCGTCCAGAAGCCGGCTTTCAACCGGCGTGTGTGCGTTTCAACTGAATCATCGCGGCGTTTCCACCAATTGACCGTCGCGACGACCGACCGCATTGTCGCAGTTCACCTCTCCTTCCAACTTACTACGCCGAATGTTGTTTATGTTTACGTTTTGCAAACTGTTACTCATCTGCGTTGCCCCTTATTGGTATATTATTTAAACATCCTGTGCGGTGAGCTTTTTGCACTGGCGCGAGGTTAAAACCACTTTTAATTACAATACCAGAGTTAAACTTTGTGCTTATTGAATATTGTGACATTGTTTTTGCGAGGCAACTGGATTATCCTTAAATGGTTTATTTTCCTAAAGAAGTACGATGCTATTAGCACGACCTCATCAAGGTGAGTCTACCATTTACCCAATGCGCAGCATGTCCCTTAACATTACGCAAGGATAATATTTTGTATCAACAGGTACCAATCTACCTGCCTACCTCAATTCGTCGAGCGCTTACTATACGTATACATGCTGCAATTCGAACAAAATATAAATAAACAAATGTCGAAGTGAGAGAAGAGAAAAGAAAGAAACGCGGACGGCGAAACGACTACAAGAAACTCAATACGTTGATCGAGTTGTAAGCGTAGTAAATTTTTGTCTGGAGTGGAAGTTATTGAAATGCCACATACATATCCCTGATATAAGGTCATTTCACATCCTTATTGTGTAGCGAGATATCCTTACATCGTTAGTCATATAATATTCATTCGAATGTTTCGCTTTCATATATTCAGAGTTATGTAGCTGCCATTGGCGTGGCTCCGACAATAATATCTACAGCAAACCAAGCTACCAAGCTGTGTAGCTTCTGCTGCTTTTGGTAAACAGATACACCCGTGTCTGTGTGTAGGTAGCAAATAAATACATTTAAAATTCATAATTGTCCTGCGATCAGTTGGACACCCGTGAAAATCAATAAGTCCATGTGGAGGTTGTCGTGTGGGCTTTTACAAATTATTCATCTAATAATCCAGTATCGTCGTTTTTGCACTTTACATCAACGTGATTGGATTACCTCTCCGTCGTTCATCTCTTCGAATTGTGACGGTATTAAGAGACTATTAATTCAACAATCGAAATGTTGTGGAAAAAGATTTAAACTAACGTTCTAGCTTTTTGGCAATTAAGTGATGGCAGATTTTTAATAAGAATGAAAATTTTATTTTATTTCATAGAAACATAACGATTCAATTAGGTACTGTCTGTTTTTTAACAATGGACTTTTGCACTAGACAAGGCTGTGTCATAATTCCACTTTCATAAAATGTCTAATCTTTACTATCAAAAACGGAATGAAGTGTGATTTGGCATAGTTACCGACATTAAAAATCTTACCATTTTCAGTTCTGCACGAAGCGAAATGAATAACTGTTTCTAGGCTCAGGTCAGGGCTATATGGCGGATGTGACACAACCCAGATTCAATAAGTTATGGCGGGCGACCAAAAATGCGTAGAGCTTCGCGTTATCGTGGTGAAAAACAATACCCTAGCGATTTGCCACTTCTGGCAGTCTTGCTTGACCTGTTTCGCTCAATTTGGCGAGTTGTTGAACACACGATTGAATCGATCGTTTTGTTGTTTGGGTAAAATTCAAAGTCTCTTTTATAACCTCACCAGATTGACACCATGATTTGTTTTGGTGAATTTCTGTTTTTGATCTCATTTCGGCTGGGTCATCTTGCATCACCCAGCATCTTTTTCCAGATTAATGTTATTATAAACTATCGACTATTTTGTCGCAACTAATTAGTCTTTTTTAAAACGAATCAATCTTGTGGCATTGCAGATGCTAATGCGTTGAGCCAAGTTTTCTTAAACAATCCGTAGATAGAGTTTCGTGACATAACCAAGCTTTCTTTAATTTGTCCAATGCATGTATACGATTCATTGAACTTCTCTGCAATATCACTAATTGCGTTGATATGAGTCTCATCGACTGTAACTGGAGCATCTTTGAGCATTTTTTAATGTAAAATCGCAAGAACGCAAACTGGCAAACCAATTTTGACACTGCCTTCGATTCAAGGCAATTCCAATTGCGAGACTGCCTTCAAATGAGACTTTATTGCAATTGAGACACTGCCTTCAAATAAGGCTTTATTGCAATTGATACACTGCCTTCGGTTGAAGAACTTATTCCAAATGAGACACTGCTTTCAGTTCAAGGCTTTATTCCAATTGAGACACTACCTTCGGTTCAATTCTTTATTCCAATTGAGTTCCATTACCAATCGAGATGGAACATATATATCCCTAGAATTCAACTGTTGAGTGAATCGGGAAAATTGTAGGTGAGAGAGTAACTATGTAATTGAGCTCTGCTCTGCTTCATGGCGGTAAATTTGGGACGTGTCTACTTGAATTGTAGAGACTCTATTCTATAGTAGAGAATATCAACCCTTCCCGCAAAATTTCAATCATTGAAGAAAAATACAAATAAAAAAAATTTCAAATTGGCAAAAAGCAAGGGAATTTAGCGTGATAACTAAAAAAATATGGAAAAAAGCGTGAAGAATGTTATGTTAACAGTTTTCTTACGAATCTACAGACAATTTTCACAAAGAAATTATTTTATCCCTAAATGCGTTTGAACTTCTTGTTCAGTTGACAAAGCTGATACCGACGAACAGAAATAAAGATACAATTTACAAGAAATATCAAGCAAACACTTAATATATAGTGTGCACTTATAATCTAAGCTCAAAATATCTACAATTACCCAAGTTTATTTGGACTATCAGAAATGCGTTTTGTACTCAATAAAATTGGAACAAAATGACTCAATAACAAAAGCTCTTTAGCGAGATGACTTAGAAATCCAAATAAAATTTCTATAACAATTTTAATTGACTGCTAATATGCAAAACAGAGCATAATTGAGTAGTAAGGACCAATTCTTCCAATCTCTTACCTGCTACTCTATATAGTAGCTCACGCTAGTGGCAATTTTTATCACATTCTAAACCTTTCCTCCAATTTTAGTTATTTGTACAGATTCTTACGATTTTAATAGCTAAACATACAATCCCAAGTAAAATGCTTTTTTACCTAAAATACTTCTGCTAACGCTTCTTAATGACCTGCGGAGCGAGAGACAGATTTGAATTGACGTTTATGAAGCCTAAATAGACATTTTTAATTACTAAACGAAGTAGAAAAATCCGAAATATTTTTGATTGTTAGATACTTAACTTAGTACTTACGAGGTGCGCAAGTTTAAAATGTCGTTTTTTTCATGAAAAATACGCAATTATTTAAGAACAATGGTACAACATTTTTTATTCAAAGTATTGACCCTCGCTTTTTACACAATTTATCCATCTTTCGGGCAATTTATGGATGCCATTCCAAAAGAAAGCTTCAACTTTCAATGGTATCCATTCATCGAGCCTATTTTGTACATTCTCGAAAGTATTGAAGTGTTGCTCAGCCAGTGCGTGTCCCATCGATGAGAAGAGGTGTTCTGATTAACACACTTTAGCCGAATGTGCAGGAGCGTTGTGATGCTGCAGAATGACTTTGCCGTGACTTCGAGCCCATGCTGGGCGTTTTTCGATCAATGCGTGGTTTAAATTGATCACTTGTTGTCGGTAACGAACGGTATTAACTGTTTCGCCGGGCTTAAGAAGCTCGTAGTAGACTACTCCCTACTGATCCCACCACACACACAGCATTGTCTTCCTCCCAAAACGATCCGGTTTTGTATGTTGATGGTTGTTCTGCCCATGATTACTTATATTTAGAATTCTTAAAATACATCCGTTTTTCATCGCCAGTTACAACCCGATGCAAAAAAAACCTTTCTTTTGTGGCGTAAATGCAGCATTGCGCACATAGATTTTCGTCTTTCTACCTGTCGTTCGTTCAGTTTGTTCGGAAACCCAGTTTCCAACCTTTTGAATCATCCCCATAGCTCCCAGGCGATCGGAAATAGCTTGCCGAGAGACATTCAACTGCTTCACTAGTATTTGTTGTGATTGTATATCATCTTCGTCCAATAATGCTTGTAATTTGTCATCTTCAAATTTTTTTGGTCGATTTTCACGTTTTTTTGTCAATAACATTGAAATCGCCACTTTTAAAACGTTGAAACCTGAGTTTACAAGTCTTGTCAGTTGGAGCAAGATCGCCGTAAGTCTCTACAAGAATTCGATGACTTTCCGATGCCTTTTTCTTTTGATCGAACAAGAAAATCATTGCAATCCGCAAATGCTCTTTACTTGGCTCGAAACTCGACATGCTTAACACGAAGAAGAAGTATGCTACTAACTCGTAAACAACTAAATCACGTGTTGTAATGGGCAGTCTTGCCAAAAAATGGCGCTTTGGGCTCAATATATTTCATTGACAATAAAACGGCAAATTAAAGTTTTGCACTTGGTACCTTGATTCACATACCACATGATACACTAGATATAAGTGATTTAATTTTTTTACTGCAAAAAACCATGAAAATATAATACCTACTTCGACTTGTAATATCCTTACGATTTTTCTTGCACAGCATTGTTGTATAGCAATAGTTATGCAATAGTGACAAATCAGTTGGGTATTGATTAAATTGGGATTTCGTGCTAATTGGCAAAACATATAGTCTTACTGAATTCTGGCTTTATAAATGTTACATTAAGGGCACCCATAAGTAATCAATTTACTTTAGTGGCAATGAAAAAAGACTATTTATTTTATGTTCGTGCATTTAGTTGATTATGTAATTTCCTTCGCTATCTTCCTAACAATTTTAACCTTCTGTTTATATCACTTATTTGGCTTTCAAGAAACGTGATTGCAGGCGAGCTCGCGCATTGTGGATATTTTTTAAATTTTAACTCTTTAGAGAATGTTCCATAGAGCGAGGTAAATTTAGTCAAAAAGCGCTATGTCGGGTGAATAGGTGCGGTGTGTTGTGAAATGGAAAATTGTTGGCTATTGCAAATGAATTGTCTGTTTCTCCAGGTTTTAGCAAGTCAAAACTTGAAGGATGGTTAACAGCAGGTACAACCAGTTGATTTTAAAACCTCATTCACTTGCTAAATTCTTGTTCTTGTACAATACCCAGTTGTCATCACAAGCAACAATCTTTGAAAACGGATCACTTCGTTGTCTAATCGTTTGCAATATGCAAATTGTACGGCGTAGTTCTATATTTATCTCCAACAAATGATGCGGGGTCATTATTGTAGACGTTTCCGATTTCGTGAATGTGTCCTTTGCACTATCGACCAAGTAGCCTGAAGAGTGATTGTTAGTTCCTGGATATTCAGTTTGGGATCCGTTTCGAACGGTGAATTTAAAGCGCCATTCTACAAGCGAGCTGCTTGGACGACTCGCGGACAAGTGGAAATCGTGGTTGGGAAGTTATCTAAGTCTACGTTCTGATTTTCAGTACGTCTCCATACATACCGAAATTTTTGATGTTGCACTCATCGCATTAGAATAGAAGGCTTATTAGCCTCACCTTGTCATTAAGCTCTTAAACTGTTCTTTCACAAAAAAGTCTCTGGTCTTTTAATTCTCTTTAAATTGTAGGTGATCGGTTTTGCAGCAAAGTTGGAGCATCTATTTTAGTCTTAGAACACGGAAACAAAATATGCGCCATGTCTGTAGTTGAATAAGTTACGACGGCTAATAAATCGATCGTTCGTTCTGTCCTCTGAGTTGGGTAAATATAATATTATTAGGTTGGTTCACATGGAATTGACGATTTTTACTGACAAATAAAAAAACGATATTTTTTCGTACAAAACTATTTATTAACCGCCATTTACATCAGTGCTGCTTTGCCAACGAGTTGGCAATGAATATATTCCGTGTTTATATAAATCTCTAGTTTTAGAGAGCCCGCATTCGTTAATGGTGGTAATAATGTCAGTTTCGTTCGTAAATGTTTTGTTTTTTAAACATCAATCCAGATGTTTGAAAAAAGGGTGATCAGCCGGAGGAAGGTGTGGAGAGTATGCAGGATGCGGAAGGCTTTTAATGTTTAATTGGTTTATTTTTCAAATCATGAGTTGTTTCGCATGTGGTCGTGCGTTATTATGGAGTAAGATTACTCGAGTCTGTTCGCTAAATGGCCATCTTTATTCTTGAGTTTTTGAGACATGTTGCTTATTTCGCTACAGTATGTTTTCGCCGTTATTGATTCCCCTGGCTGATGATCTGTTGTTTATTCCTTTTGCATACCACCATGCAGTGACCATTACTTTTCTTTGATATAATACTGGCTAGGGGGTATGTTTAAGGGCTTAATCTTTACCCAAAAAATATCCAGATCTTTAGCAGTTATCGCAAACAACGCATTTTTCGTCACACGTGATAACCCGATTCAAAAATGACTCTCGATTGTTCCTTAACAATAAAGACGATGCGACTTCAAATCGTCGTCTCTGTTGCAATTGTGTTAATTCATGTCGTATCCATTCATCCAGCTTTTTTACCTTTTCAATGACATCCGAATATCTAACAATGGTGGAATGGGAAATTCCAAGCTCCGTTGCCTGTTGTCGAACAGTTTTCGGTCTTCTGCGGGACTTGTTTTCAAAGCTGGTATCACCAGAACGAAGCTTAAAGAACCAAAATATGACGGGATTTTCATTAGTAGACCTGGTCCAAAAGCAAAATTAATGTTATTTGTAGGCATTACTGCGTTATGTTGAAGTTTATATTCGTACAAAACGTTGCGCGTAAATTCTCGATTTACCATGTTGTATGGAGGAATAAAAATATAAAAGTTGTAGAAAAAGATTATCGGCAAATAAATTTATACCAAATATACACCGAAAATATATACCAAATGTATACCATAGAGTAAAATTAACAAAAATTATCGCCGTCTTTGATGCACGACCGTCCTCAACCACGGTTCGTTTGTCACTGAACGTATATCGGCAGTTGTATGTGAACCAACATAATAAAAACAATAAATGTTTAAAGCCGAAAATGTATTGAAGATGGTCAATGAATGTTGCCGCACTTGCGTGTTGGGTGGAGGCGCATGGAGAGCGGAATTTAACATTAAATGCAAACTACTTTGTAGAGTTGATTCTTAGTCTGACAGTCTGCAAAGTTAAACATCACCGGCAAAGACACAAAAGTCGAGGCTTGCACAATTAGAGGAAATCATATTGAAAGAGCAAACTCCACGCTTTGATCTTGAAAAATTAACCGCAAAATATTCAAGAGAGGAAAGCATTAAAATGCGACGTCTATTTTTACACGGCTTGCATTTGAGATTCAACCATCAACAAATTACATTTTCAGCCATGTGATACACAGCCCGATAATTTGCACATACACGAGGCATTTGCAAGGTAAAAGTTTTGAAAAATGTTGCACTACTATCTCTAGCTGTGTTATACAACCCGATGGTTGCTTTATTAAAAATAAATTTGCTGCATGATCTCTTGGTTGTTTGCCAACATTGTATGTTTGTACGTACGACTGTAAATCTGTTTAAATATGTGTAGTGTCAGAATGTGTATAGAGTGAGCTTGTGTATTGAGTGAGCATGTATACAGAGTCAGCATGTATGTAGATTGAGCATGTGTAAAGGGTGAGCATGTGTGTAGAGCGGGATTTTGTATGGAGTGGAGGAGATACAGATTACCTACATGCATATTACACAGACAGCGCAAAGGCGATATCGCGTTCTGCGACATCCGAAATCACATTTCAAAACAATCGCGTATACAGATATCAATTTATATAGAAATGGGGGAAGGAAAAACGTTGGCCTTGTGGGCGTAATAAATGTTGTCCATTTGTAGTGGCGAGAATTTGAGAGGAAATATGTAAATACTTGGGCTAGGCTGTTAGTCGGCTAGAGAATCCAAGAGCAGCAACTGATGGACATCTTGTCCGTGGAATAAATTGGATATCTCGGTTCTTCCTTTTGTATTCCTCCTTCGTTGCGTTTCCTTTCATTTTCCCTTAGACAGACTGCTGAAACCGTGGAAATCCAATCGGCGAAACTAGAGCCGATATAAAATGTAACGCACTGAACACCTTAATAACGAAATTTAGAAAAACTCCTTCTAAATATCGCCGCGCAGGAAATTTGTATAAGAATTATCACCTGCCTCATTGTGTTGGACTGTTCCAAAGCACAATACGCATAGAAAACGGAACACCTGCCAGACCTGGGTATCTTCTTCTAACATCTCTGCTTAAATTTACCCGTGGTTCATTCCTTTCATACAAGGCTTTGATGGCACGGCACGTGCCCATAATAATCCAAATGAAGATTAATGGTCGAGGGAGGGTGCTGCCTTCATCTTGTCCGCCTTTTTTTATTTGTTTTAAATCAACCTTCTTATTGTCTTCGTATCGGAACCGAAGTCGATTGGAATCGCTTCCTCCTTTTCCACCTTTCTACCTGTGGAACATTGGTAATATAAGTGTGGTCTGAACCTCGGTTTGTTATGTAGTAATATAGTGTAGTATGTTAATGGAATTGATGATGATGTTATTTATGATACAGAAGGATTACGTATCCATTTCTGACTTTAATCATATGTTATTAAGATAAATTAATCACAGTTTCTGTGGTGCACACTCCCTTCGATCGCATTTGCATTCGCACATTCGTATTCCTATCCACTCGCTCCTTCTCACTTATGCCATATTTATTTAACCACATTCATGTATAGGTATCGCTATCCATCTAAATGTTAGATGTCTAGGTATAAATGTTGTCGGTTAATTACTAGGTATAGGATATCGGATATGAATTTTCATGTATGTAAATATTGAATAGACTGCTGCGTCTGAGACTTTTGCCTCGAAGACGCAGTTGACAAGAGAACGATGTTTCCTTAATTTCGCATTCATACGCGGACGGTTGCTAAAATGTTTGCGCATTCCTTGTAAGGGAAACATAATTTGTACCTATCTTTATTGCAACGGCGAGAAGTATAACAGATTTTGTTTTTCGTAGAACCTTGTCAATATTAATGGAGTTTTGGTCTATTTATTAGAAACTGGCCGCCATAAATCTTTTATAAGCTAAATTTTACGACCATTATTTAGTAAATAGAACAGAGTGGCTGAAAGGTTATTAAATATTATATATGTACATAACCTACCCACCCACCTAGTCTTGGCTATAAATTCATCGTTCGCCAAAATCGATAAATTCTTGCCTTTATTCACGTGCTTAGCGAGCCAACTACCAACATTGCCCCTCAAATATCTACTGCCAATGCTACCTAGATGTATCATGTGCATAAAGGGAATCAATGATTGCAAATGTAACTCAGTAGAGGAAATTTGCAAGAAGAGAGATGAGTCTAAAGCGGAAGATCCTTTCTTTTCGTTGTATAATTAATAACAGCCTGACAGATTGTAACAATTAGGAAGGAACTTTGCAGGTTTACTGCATAACCAAAAGTGAAAGAGCAAAGTGTACTTCGCTCAAGTAATAAATCTCTTTGCTTACTCTACGCCATGGCTCGACATTGCGCTCTGTCTGCCTCAAGGAGACGGCGTAGTGCCGCGCCGTGATAGAATGTGAAAGTGCACTCTTCTCAGCTTCTACTATAACTCAATAATCGCAACGGCTAACACACAACTCGAAGAAAGCACTGGATTATTAAATTTTATGAAATACACCGACGGGACTTCACTTCCTTCATCCATACCGTTAGCACCCATCGCCTTCACCGCATCTTCTCCCCCACGGCGCGGCGCGACACCACACCGGAAAATCAAGTTGGCCCCGGAAAAGTTTCGCCAGAGCAAGAGAATAAAAGGAAATAACCGAAACGATTTCTATTGAGCTTTAACGAAAAGACTTTTATCTGATGAAACTCGATGCTACTTGTCAATGTTTCTTTTGCTTTGTTTTACAAGTCTTACTTCTCTCGTGATCGGTGAAATAGCCGAGTAAGTAGTCGATGTCCGTCGGATTGTCGAATCTCTTCCACTCAAAACGCAATCGCTTCCCCAGCAAACAACTAAAACATCCAAACATTCATCGCGTCCTTTACTTCAGGAAAGTTGTTTCGTTTTATGCAAGAATTTGAAATATCAGTCTGGTGTTGAGGCGACTCCAACAGTTCGTGCGGTTAGGTTTTCATAATGAATTCTTCGGTTTTACTAGTTACGTAAGAGGTCAAAGAAAACAACACACAACACTGCTTAACATATTGTTTGTGTTCTTTAATAGGGTGTGTTAAATAAAAGATGAAGGCGAGACTTGCCCGTCTCTCTCTTCCTCACATCGGATCTTAATCTGCTCGGTATCGCAACGTGGCATGTGTACGTAGACGTACAAATATAATAGAAAGATATGACCTAATTATAGATGCAAATCGTGATCATCAATTATACGGACCATTAACCATTAGGTACTTGTTGCCTTGCCGTTTAGTCATTCGTAGGCTTTCAGAGTCGAGCCTGGCTTTACGAGGAAGATTTCCGTCAAATTGTCCGTGGAAAATTAATAGGCCGAGTATGATTCAGGATGTGGAAGTTTTTCGAAGGAATTTTTCAGTGGGAAGGACTTTGTATCGCGAGCCATTTTCTCCTATTGATCAAAGAGCACAGTTTAGTTTTAAACGGCCGAGATTTAGAGAATGCAGGTTTCATATAGTCCTGGTTTCATCTTGCGAAAAGGATTCGACCAACCGGTGGTTGGATGTCATGAACCGGCTCTGAAAAATTAGGGTCGGTCTAATTTTTTCCCGCACAATTGCCAATTTACATCTCGTTCCAAGGGTTGTCGTTTTATCGGTCGGTTTGCGCCAACATTCATTCTTCCTAATCGTTCTTAACCATAAAGATATATTGCTGCATCGCACGGCACCCAACACCGACGCGACGATCGATCCGAAATCGGTCTGCCCTGCTTGTTTCACTCTTCCCGCTCGCCCCTAAGTCTAATGTATTTATTGAAAATCGGATAGCCCTTGGGGATAAGTTACATAAGGATAAGGTTTGTTGTGTTACACAACAGAAACGATACAATAATAATTGAAGTCGAATCCAACAATCATATTTAAATGAGGGATCGAAGGATTACAGTACCTTTACCTACGGCTCTTCGCTTATACGTAAAAAAATATTCTACTCTCAACTCAAACAATTGAACTATTGATGAACAAATGGATAGTGCCTGTATCTAGTGAGGGAATCGTCCAAGTGTACATGGTTATGTAATTGGTTCGTGATAATTAGTTTTAACAAATGTATAACACTTTAATTTGTTGATTTAAACAATACAATAAATTCTAATATGATAATATAATATCTCTCTGGACTAGCTTCCCAATACAAATATTTAACTCCTTCGCTCTTGGTGCAGTGTAGTGAAACGGAACTTAATCTCTAACAAAAACTAAAAGAATTCTTTACAAAATTCCCATATCTTAACTGAGTTAAATACTAAAATTAAGAGTAATTAATTTCTGATACCAGTTATTTCATAATCACTTTCGAGTTCCTGGATCCTCTTGGAAATTTTTGGGTATTTGGACCTTATCCAAGCGAACTCTTCCTAATCGGTAAATACACTTTTCATGGGTATATCAATAGCAGTTATTTGTTGAGGTGGTAGGTATCTATTTGTTATTTTGCTTCTTGCAAGTTTTTCTACAAAAAACATTGTCCTGTAAATAACTCTTGGTTTTCTAGATTTTCGTTTCTATTTCCCATTATTTCTTCTTTGTTTTTTGTAGTTTATTGTTTATTGCTTAGTATAGTTTCTAACTAACCCTCTAATTCATACAAGACTAATCAATCAAGACAACAAGAGTATCTTAGACGCAAAAGAACTGCAAGACGTTTGGTCAAACTATATTTCTGAATTTTTCGGCGACAAAGACCCCCCTCTTTATAACCAACAACAAACAAATTGTACCAAGTATAAACAGTAAAGCGGCTGGGCCTGGCAACATTATCCCAGAATTACTGAAACTTAAAGACGAAAAAAACCTAAAAATCCTGAGAAAACTTTTCAACACCATAAATAACAGCGGGTATATACCTCTAGATTGCCTAAATCTACATTTATTCCATTCCCCCAAAAACCGAGGGCAAACCGCTGCGACTAGTTCCGACTAATTAGTCTAATGAGCCAGGTGCTGAAGTTATTTCTGAAGATAAACCAAAATCGTATACGCAAAAAATGCGGTCTGGATCTGAGCAAACTGCATATCGGGTTTCGAGAGGCCTTGGGAACTAGAGAGGCGTTGTTTGCACTGTCGGTACTACTACAGAAGTGCCGAGATCAAAGGAAGGAAGTGTATCTGTGTTTCATTGACTACACCAAGGCATTTGACTGAGCCTAACGCAATAGGCTGCTAAATATCCTAGAAAGAAAGGGATTAGACTCCCAAGATCTAAAAATCATCCAGTGCCTCTATGAACACCAGATAGCGATGGTGAGACTTGAGGGCTCCCAAACGGAAGCAGTGCCTATTAAACGTGGAGTCAGACAAGCCCGATGCTCTTCAATGTTTATTCGGAAGTAGTATTCAAAAATGCACGGGAAGGTGCAAAGGATGGAATGAAAGTGAATGGAACACTGCTGAACAACTTAAAATATACCGACGACACAGTTGTGATGGCAGACAGTGCTGAGGGATTGCAAAGGCTGCTCAACAGAATATCAGCAGAGGTAGACCAAATGGGACTTAAAATCAACACCTTAAAGACAAAGATCCTGGTGGTAAACCGCAACCCAGGCCAACATACAAACATATATGTAAATGGAACTCCGATAACAAAGGTCACAAAGCTCAAATAACTGGGCAGCTGGATTGGGGAAAATCTGGATCCCGATTTGGAAATCAGAACTCGTATTGAAATGACCAGGGCGAGCTTCTTGAAAATGCGTAACCTGCTGAGCGACAGATCACTAGGTACCCAAATAAGATTTAACTTTGTCAAGTGTTACATATATTCCATACTGTTGTAGGGGGTTGAAGCGTGGACGCTAAAAGTCAGTAGCTTGAATAGACTTGAGGCATTTGAAATGTGGATTTTTCGGCGAATGTTAAAAATATCGTGGACTTCCCACACCAGCAACGTGGAGGTTTTACACCTAATAGACAAAGAACGTGAACTCATCAAAATAATAAAAAGGCGAAAAACCGCATATCTCGGCCACGTAATGAGACACGAAAAATATGAATTTCTGCAACTTGTGATGGAAGTCAAAATTTAAGGTAGGCGGAGACCAGGCGCAGACAGTGCTTCTGGCTTAAAAACATGCGGGACTGGACGGGCCTGAGTTCGAGGGTTACATTGAGAAGATCTCAAGATAGAGAAGGATTACCCAGGATATTTGCCGATCTTCGATAGGAGAGGGCAGCGAAAGAAGATGATAGTTTCTTGAATATTTGCTTCTGTTTTTCTACGTAATTGTTGGAAATTGTTCCATATTTATGTCAAATAAATTGCAATTTTTTGTCCATATATCACCTCCATGGGTATAAACTTGATTGAAGAATGTATGCTATGGTTGTGTGCTAATATTTCCTTATTTTCTGCTTGGTTATTGAATTGACGGAAATGTTTCAAAAGAGTTAAATGCAGTCTCTCTGTTAGTCCGTTTGATCTTGGATGGTGAGGTGTTATAAAAAGGATGTCCATTTTATGTACCTTCAACAAATTGTTTATCAGGCTATTTTTAAACTCTGTGCCACTATCCGATATTATAATCTTTGGTGTACGATGATGTGCGAAGAAGAAAATCGGTTTATCCTGTATTATTTCCTTTGGTTCGTTGAACGCCAGTTTATAAGCTTGAGCGTCTTTCGAAGAGCTATCTATAGTTGCTAAGAATTTTTCCTTTTCGATTTGGAATGTATCCTTAATAAGTATTTTCAAAAGTTCGTTTGCAGGTGGTGTGACGTTCATTTTAATTTTAACTGAATGTCGCTCGTATTTTGATTTATGACATACTTTACAGTTGTCGATAAATATCTGGATTGATGAATTTAGATATGGCCTATAGTACTTTTCTTTACTCTCTCGTCAGTTTCTTCTATTCCTCGGTGGCTTATTTTTCCATGACGATAATTATCCACAATTTCCAGTTTTTCATTACCGTCTTCCACATCAAATAATATTTTTGTATTTTTCTTAAAATTGTATGAGGAGAATCTGAGGTTTTTTCTGGCCACTTCGTAAAATTACGCATATAGATCTTCGTTTTCGAAATAGATATGGTAGGGTACCCTTGGTGCGATATATTCTCTAAATAATTGATAAATTTTTTTCGAAATTCTGTCTAGGGAGCTGCACATAAAATTGTTGTTTTCTATCAAATATCTGTTCTAGTCTGGGTTTCGCTGGACTATGTAGAACCCTTTTTATAACAATTTGGTTCTGTCCATAATTTATAAGAGCTTCTATTATTGGTACCACTACGATTGGGTGTTCTGCCAAATTGGAGCGCACTCTGTAATCATCTAGTAGATTTCATAAGGGTCAAATTTGCAATCCCTGATATCTCATCAAAGTCTCCGCTTGTTTCAGGTTTGGATTCATTCTTTTGTTTGAAATAATCTTCTATAAATTCCTGTAGTACTTCGTTTATCTTTTCTACTATTTTTTCGCTTTCGTCTCATTTGCATTTATCTGTATTTGAGACGGTGTGTCTGAATTAGTGTTTGTTTTTGATAGTTATTCAACTACTTGGGTTTTTAGTTCAATTTACATTTCCAGTGTTTTTAAGACGTTTTTACCAATTTGTATTTGTACTTGTAACGTTTTCGAATTGTCAAATGCAACTCAAAGTTTTCATTAAAAACATCTTTTTATGTGGTTTGCAAAATATTTTCTAAAGGTCTATCTTCGCACTCTTCTCTTGTTGAGTGGTTGCATAAGTTTTCAGGGCTACAGTCGGGTTTAAGGATGACTTTGTTGAACCGCTATCGATTAAAAGTTTGCTGTTGTGTTCTGGTAACGCTATGTATGGTAGCTTGTTTATATCACCAGAACTATTGTAAGATATTATCGTGTGGGCATGAGAAACTCGTACCTAAAAAATTTTCTGGTTGATTTGTATAGGTTTCAATGTTAGAAAGTTCTTTTTGCTCCCTGTTAGTTAGTGTTGACATCGGTGTAATCTTACAACTTGTAATCTTAGAAAACTAATCCTGGTGGAAATCGACAGAGGTATTGGTCGATAATCTTGCGTTTGGAGTCTGCTATTATTGGAATTATAAAATATTATTGGTGTTCCAAAATTATTAAAACTATTTGGATTGGGTTGGTACCAGTTTCGAGAATTAATTTGGTTGAATGTTATAGTTTCTGTAATGAGGTCTCTGCTTAAAATTGTTGTAATTGTTAAATTTTCTGTCATCGGCTTATATTGTCTGGGAAATTCCATGCGTTTTCATTTCTGGTAGGTAACTGTTGGCATTTTGATATAATTTCTTCGTTTTTTATTAATCGTTTAACTTCATTTAAATTTGTTGGTTTCATGCATCGACTTGTCATTCCCAGGGGCTCCCTGAGCCCTACCCGAACCGTTCTTTGTGCTACTTGATTAGTCATTTTTGTTTGTTTAATGTTGGTATCAGTTTCGCGTAGCTCGATATAGCTATACAACAAATTCAATAGTTGTAGCGAAAAATTCGCTAAGTTTTTCGTTATAATTTTGTTTTGCAAGGATCAAGACTCTGTTTAAACAAGCATCGTCTCTCTCTCGGCGAAGTTTCTAATAGTGCATCTTTAACTTCACTCCAAGTTGTCGAGTTTTGGACATTTACAACAACCCTTGCTTTCCCAATTATCTTTTTCAAAATGGAAATAAAAATGTATATATTTTGGAAGTCGCTAAATGTGCTCAAGAAACATTCACTAGTTTTCAGGAAACGTGGTAATTCGTTCGGATTTCCATCGAAATTGCCGATGCAGTTGAGATATTCATTCTTAAAGTTTTCCGGACGCATCTTGTTAGAGATTGGCCTTCCGCTATCGTCGATATTAATTTCAATTTGTGCGAATAATTTATTTATTTCTTCCAGCTTGCTCTTTTCTTGAAACCTTGTATCTTGTCCCATTTCCTTTCAAGGTAATTCGTTGAAACGAAATATTTCCTTTTATTGAAAAAAACCTCCAGAAAATCCTGTCCGCAGCGCCAATTATGTAACTAGTTCGTAATAATTAGTTTTTTAAAAAATATATCTCTTTAATTTGTTGATTTATATAATACGAAAAATACTGGTATTTCCATCGAAGTCCCCGTTATTACCAAAAGACGTTCTTTATATAGGTTTTTGCGGAACACGCCCGAATTAGCTGCCCAATACAAATATTTAACTATATTGTAAACACATACTTATAACTGCTAAAAACAAATATTGGAAATTATATTGAGGGTAAATTATATCATGTGTGAGTAAATCAATTCCTGCATAATTCGATGTGGAGCATTAATTATAAAGCTCATTTGCCTAGTCCTTCGCTATTAATAATTAAGCCCTATGAAATGCCCGTGAAGCCTAGATTACATTCAGAATTAACTGATGGACACTTGGAATGTCTTTATTTTTTTACATTTCGATAATATAGCAATGAATTCGTCATTTTTATATGTGGAGATAAGTTAGGAATTCAGTGTAAAATTCAGACAGGTTCAATTTCTTCGCTTACTACGTATAATATGCTGTTTTTATTACGAATATGTATTTTAAGCTAAATTTTGTCAATTGGTCAATTTATCATTTATCGATACAGCTGATTTTAACATAATAGAATAATCCTCAATATTTTTGTAGCAAGAGGAGTTAAACTAAACGCCAGTAAACGTAGCTTAATAATTCGGAATCGCTGAGAAAATTAATAAAAACATCCCATTCATTAGGGCTCCAAGCAAAATGTTCAATAACCATTACTCATCACGTAAAACGGAGCCCCATTCCAATAAAAGCATTTTAAAAATATGTGTTAATCCTGTAATCGACATTTTCAAATACTTAGAATGAAAGAATAATAAAATCCTGCATTACTACACTTATTACTCAGGATATTCATTGTAAACTGTTGGATATCCTGTCGCAATTTCATATTCATCAAAAATTGTGAAATTCTGAGAATTCACGTTTTGAGTTTGTATGCCTCAAATTCTATCGTTACGTTTCCCTCATGGATAGTATTTATACGATTACTGGCGTATCACAAAAGGTATTTAGCTTCTTTGTTATTTATATTAAAGCAAAAATAATATCAGCTGCTATTTTAGTCATAAGCATGAATGAATAAAATAATTCATTACTGGTCTCAATCGCAAGTTTGCTGCGCATTGCTTTCGATTATCTTTACAATGGGGCCCCTTTACTTTATGGAATTGACTTGGAACTCGTACACTCAGTTTTCAGTTGTATAATAATAAGTAACTAGACATTTTTGATATCGTCTAAATGTTTTTTGAGTTTTAAAGTTTCCACTTTTAATTCAATTTCTGCATAAACATAGAAAATTGTATTTATTTATTCATAAGCAAATCAAGCGTTACACAAAAAGTGTATTAGATGAGCCTGAGTTTCTTTCACAATTAGCTTGAGCGCTAACATTGTTTTTTTTTGCAAATGTAGTTGTCTTCTCCCCAACTTTATGTGCTAAATGTGCTGGTTTATCAACCATAATATGCTTCAATTAGAAATTAATGTGTAAAAAAAGTTTGGTACAATCTAGTCATTAATTTTTGCATATTTATGGAACAGTGTCATTTCTTAATATCAGTAAAATTAGCCGCGATTTCATAATGTGCTAAATTAATTGCTAAAATGTGTGGCTCTGATGTGAATCTTGCAATCGAGACTAATAAAGTGCTACACCCATATATTGCTATGTAGGCGATCCTTCTAGGGTATTTTAAACCCCCTCATATATTTTAAGATGTTTATCAGAAAGTATGAAATTTTGCGAAATGAAAGAATGAACAAATGAGATTTTTTCAGATTAATTCTGTTATAGGGCCATTATTTTGCCCCCAAGCATTATATTTACAACCTATCACGATAATCATGAAACTTTTTAATGAAGATATTAAGTTTCTATACAATTTATATTGAATCAACAATATCAGCTGCTATTTTATCTAAGGCTTATATAGACTAGAATGAATGAAATAATCCAATATTGTTCGTAATCATATCGAAAGCGAAGATAACAACGTAGTGTCCTCAATCATTTTTAAATTGCAACCTCTTTTGCTTTATGGAATTGGCATGCGATCCCGACATAGACTTTGTATTAATATAAAAAGAAAATTTTGTTCAGTGATGGTAGGCTCATGTGTTGAGTATTCACTTTGACATGAACATGTAGCTCCGAACGGTAACAAAATACGATATAGATATATTTAATTACCGTCAAAACGAAAAAAGACTCAATGTTAGTTTATAATATAAATATTAAAATAAAAGAAAATGTCGTGCTGACAAATCGCCTTATAAACATAAAAAATCATCACGCATTCCACCAAGGATGTTGATTTCACCAAGAGAACCGAATTGGTCATATCAATCTCGATTAGTCTTCCCTAAGTTCAGGAACGCTTTGATACGATTTCATTTCGAACGAATCTGGATGAACAGTAATAGAAAGTGCTGAAGAAAGCCTCAGTATTTGATAAAGTTTGCTTGCTTCTACTTAGGTATAAATACATGAAGATAGTTAAAAAATAGTGGACAGTATTTTATGTTAGCTGTAAGAAACTACGTAATTAGAGAACAATAAACACTCACACTCACAAGCAAACAACTACAATTGGATTTTACTTCGTAAAAAGACCCAAATGAAGACTCAATAACAAAAGCTCTTTAGCGAGATGAGGTAGAAAATCCAAATAAAATTTCTATGACAATTTTAATTGACTGCTAATATGCAAAACAGAGCATAATTGAATAGTAAGGACCAATTCGTCCAATCTCTTACCTGTTACTCTATACAGTAGTTCATGCTAGTGGCAATTTTTATCACATCCTAAACCTTTCCTTCAATTTTAGTTTTTTGTACAGATTCTTACGATTTTAATAGCTAAACATACTGTTTCTGAATTCGGAAATTTTGTATAGCAGTTCCTGGATATCAAAAGCGATACAATCCAAAGTAAAATGCTTTTTATCGAAAATACTTCTGCTAACGCTTCTTAATGATCTGCGGAGCGGGAGAAAGCTTTGAGTTGACGTTTATGAAGCCTAAGTAGACACTTTTAATTACCGAACGAAGTAGAAAAATCCGAAATATTTTTGATTGTTAGATACTTAACTTAGTACTTACCAGATGCGCAAGTTTAAAATATCGTTTTTTCATGAAAAATCCGCAATTATTTAAAAACAATGGTACAACATTTTTTATTTAAAGTATTGGCCCTCGCTTTTTACACAATTTATTCATCTCTCGGGCAATTTATGAATGCCATCCCAAGAGAAAGCTTCAACTTCAACATCCTCGAAAGTCTTGAAGTGTTGCTCAGCCAGTGCGTGACCCATCGACAAGAAGAGGTGATAATCAGAAGGCGCCAAATCTCGTGAATACGACGGGTGGGGTTGGAGTTCCCAACCGAAGAAATCGTTTCTTTGACTACTGCTGAATATGCGGGAGCGGTCTCATGCTTCAGAATAACTTTGCCGTGTCTTCGAGCCCATTCTGGATGTATTTCAATCAATGCGTGGTTTAAACTGATCATTTGTTGTCGGTAGCTGACAGTATTAACAGTTTCACCGGGGTTTGAAAAGCTCGTAGTACACTATTCCCTTCTAATCCCACCACACACACATTGTCTTCCTCCCAAAATGATCCGGTTTTGTATTCGATGTTGATTGTTGTCTTGGCGCTAGCCACGATTTTTTACTTTTGGGATTCTAAAAATATATCCTTTTTTCATCGCCAATTACAACCCGATGCAAAAAACACTTTCTTTCGTGGCATAAATGCAGCATTTTGCAGACAGTTTGTCGTCTTTCCATCTTTCTTTTGTTCAGTTTGTGTGGAACCTATTTCCCAACCTTTAGAATCTTCCCCATGGCTCTCAGGCGATCGGAAATGACTTGCCGAGTACCATTCAACTGCTCCAACATCATTTCTTTTGTTTGTGTATCGTCTTCGTCCAGTAATGCTTGTAATCCGTTGTCTTCAAACTTGGGGTGGTCGATTTTCACGTTCTTTATCAAAAACATTGAAATCTTTTTTGAAACGCTGAAACCAGCGTTCACAGGTCTTCACAGTTGGAGCAAAATCGCCGTAAGTCTCTGAAAAAATTCGATGACTTTTCGATGCTTTTTTCTTTTGATTGAACAAGAAAATGCCGCAAATGCTCTTTACTTGGCTCAAAGTTCGACATTGGTTTTGGGTTCCAAAGGATTCTTCAATAGATTTCATCTCTTGAAGCGAGGAAAAGTGTATTGTTTCATAAGCTAGAAGCTCAAGTTGACTGGTTTAGTTCTCAAATGAAATTGGGTAAAGCGGAATGTTTCTGGAAGTTGGATGCTTAAGTTGACGCATTTAAGAGCCGAATTATGGGAAGTCAACAATATTGTTGCTGAAGGAATCGATATAAATCAAATTGTTGCTGGAGGTTGAGACTTTACGGTGACGCTTGTGATTAAAGAACGAAGCTAAGCAAAGCGTATTGTTTCATAAGATAGAAGCTTAGATTGACTGGTTTAATTTCCAAAGGAAATTGGGTAAAGCGGAATGTTTCTGGACGTTGGGTGCTTAAGTTGACGCATGTAAGAGCCGAATGATGGGAAGTCAACAATATTGTTGCTGAACGAAGCAATAGAAACCTGATTGTTGCTGGGTGTTGAAACTTTATGAAGACGCTTGTGATTGAAGACCGAAGCGAAGCAAAGCGTATTGTTTCATAAGCTAGAAGCTTAAATTGGCTGGTTTAATTCCCAAACGAAATTGGGTAAAGAGGAATGTTTCTGGAAGTTGGATGCTTAAGTTGACGCATTTAAGAGCCGAATGATAGGAAGTCAACGATATTGTTGCTGAACGAATCGATATAAATCGGATTGTTGCTGCATGTTGAGATTTTACGGTGACGCTTGTGATTAAGAAACGAAGCGAAGCAAAGCTTATTGTTTCATACGTTAGAAGCTTAAGTTGACTGGTTTAATTCCTAAACGAAATTAGGAAACGCAGAATGTTTCTAGAAGTTAGATGCATAAGTTGACGCATTTAAAAGCCGGAAGATGGGAAGTCAACAATATTGTTGCTGAACGAAGCGTACTGTTGCAGGAACTTTACGAAGACGCTTGTGATTGAAGAACGAAGCGAAGCAAAGTGTATTGTTTCATAAGACAGAAGCTTAGATTGACTGGTTTAATTTCCAAACGAAATTGGCTAAAGCGGAATGTTTCTGGAGGTTGGATGCTTAAGTTGGACGCATTTAAGAGCCGAATGATGGGAAACAAACAATATTGTTGCTAAACGAAGCGATATAAAGTGGATTGTTGCTGGATATTAAATCTTTACGGTGACGCGTGTGATTGAGGAACGAAGTGAAGCAAAGCGTAATGTTTTCGAATCTTAGGAGATTAGGTCGACGTTTTTAATACAGCGTTCATTTACAATGTCTTAATCAACCCTGAGTGCAAATGCTTATCATTTTCAGGTTATCAGTTTCTTTTTTATCAACATAAGAAATGTAGTATATATTTGCCATTAGTCATAGAATTAGATCATATGTAATGCCTGTAATAAAGCAGGCTAAACGTCACCTATTTTCCTGTTGCTGTAAATATATCTTAATTTATATTGAAGGATCAGTTTGTAATTTAGGCTTGATTAATGCAAGTTTAATTTGCTAGGCTAATTATTTAGCTTAGCAAATATAATATGCTATTTTAATTTATGAATGAATATGTATTTTATGCTAATAATGGTAGCAGAGAAACAGTTTTGATATATTGTGTCGAAATTATTAGTGAAATTATTTACTCTGTAATTTCTGTTGGGCATTTTCACTCCATCATGCAGCTTTCACACTCAAGTTTTCTTTGCTTGCTAAACACTAAAACACTAATAATAATGTATCATTGATAGATATCAATTGATAACATAATCCTCAATCCCTTAACAGCAAAGCGAGCTCAATTAAACACTATAAAAGTAGCTCCATTTTCTTTCTCCCCAGGCAAAAATGGGGAATACAAACGACATAATAATATCTTAATAAAAGCAACTCATTCAATAGTCATTAAAATCCTAGCATACATTTTTGTGAATTCCGGTTTTATTACAAAGTATGAATTTCTGCTAAATGAAATAATGCACAAATGAGTTTGCGTGCAGCAAATTTTGGTGAATGGACTTTACTCGTGTGCATATAATTTACAACGTGTCAAAATGTTTATTTTTTAATTTAAATGAATTTAGATTATTATTTAAATTAAATCAGCAATAATATTGTTACGAGTTCCAGGAGTTCTTTATTATATTTAATAATCTAGCGCAAAATGAACATTATTTATTTAGTATTTATTTATTTGTGGTACTAGCTAAGTAAATCCAGAATCTTGCATGTGGGCTAACTAAGAAATCCTTATCCAACATTAAAACAATAAACTAGATCATATCATAAGCTTAAGTATCATAACATAGAAATGTATAGATCCAAATTGGAATGATAGAATGTCTGGAAATACTGTTATTGTTATTATTTTGCATATTTACCAGAGAACCGCGTCCTGTAAGTCTGGAGAGCAGTAGCCGAAAGCCACCTTGTAAAAAATATAAAGCGCTAGCAATTTCTAGGGTTGTAAACCGCTTTATTTAGTATTTATGCGCAATTATGGAAATGCGATTCTCAACTGACATGAGCGTGGCTCGCTAGAGTAAATTTCGCTTAAATATTTCATACGCGGCCTGTTAATTTAAACTCGTAATGTTTCTGCTCGATTACACTCTCGAACACTAAACTTACTTTGTTTAATAGAAAAATTAAATGTGGAAAAAAGTGAATAGTGCGAGGAAAAACGAGAAGCGCGGAGTAAACGAGAAGCGCGGAGTAAACGAGAAGCGTGGAGTAAACGAGGAGCGCGGAGAAAACGAGAAGCGCGGAGAAAACAAGTTGCGCAGAGAAAATGGAAAGGGCAAAGTGAAATTATAATTCCCGAAAAAATTGAAGCAACACAGAAAAATGCGAAGTGCAAAAAATGGTTTAAGACGCGAAGAAAAATGTGTACCTTCAGGAAATACTGCGTCAGCAGGCGTGGATTCCACCGGGGCAAACTGAGGAAGCGGAGGATCGGTGGGAAATCTCCGGGAGAAAAGATGCTTGAAGATGCATGCGAAATTAAGAACTTAACGACTTGCAGTAAAGTTAAGGCATTCGCACCTAATTTGTGAAAGTGTTGTTGCTTGTTTACAACTTCCTTAACGGCCGTTATATTTTTCCTTCCCCGCACCTAACAGATCTTTCGGCTTTGGCCGCTGGCTCATTTGCGAGATTTTCCACTTGCTCTTTAGCACCGCCCGCGAATTATTATGTTCAGGGCGCTCGTTTCAGTTTTTTAGCAGACCAGAATCGACCCTCAGCTGCGCTGGCTCATCAAATTTTAATAATGTTTGTATGTAATAACAAGTGTGAGCACACAGTCGATTTGAATGTTGTAATGGATTGGCGTGGCATAGTCGAATAACAGTAATAGAAAGCATTAATTATAGAAATTAAGGTCTAATTGCGGAATTAATTGCTAATATAATCGATTGATTATTAGGAACTCAGAGCTGCTAACCTACCCACCCAAGGGGAATCAAATCATAGAGAAATCAATGTAGAATCATGGTCTTTCTCTATGACTGCAATAACATTGACCATTGAGGACTTAATGGCATTTGCAAAAGAGCATTTATATGCTAATGCAAGAAAGAGAGACGGGAATTGTTAGAGAGAGCGAGGATAAAAACAGAGTAGAGAATCGGATAGAAGTGGCAATGAACTATGTTAATTAGATGACACAATGGAACACGTTTTCTAGTTTTTGTCCAGTAGGTACCTCCTTTATTCATGGGTTCATACCGTTTTTTGCGGTTATTGCTACCACTTTAAGTCGACAGAACCATAGAAAACAACATAGTTGCGCTGGTTGAGCCACAACTTTTCCTAATTTTATTGACTATTCTTCCAGTCGTGCAGTAGATGCATAATAAGTACTCATTTAAATGATATTCTTAATACTAGTACCACGAGAGCAGTTTTCGTGCCCCAAAAATAAATAAATAAAAATGTTCTCTTCATAAAACTATTTTATTTACCAAGAATGTGGCGTTCGTAAACAATTCACGCTTATAAAGTATATAGATTTAAACGTGTATGCGTGCAGGACAATTCCATTCAAGAGTCTAATTTCTATTTTAACCGTAGCTTCTTTGATCTGTACGAAATGTTTAGCGCTTGGATTTAACATTTAGGGATCTAATGAACTGCAAAAAAGTACCTGGGATTACTAATAACAAAACTACAAAACAGCTACATGTATCTTTTTCAGTACATCTATAAACGTGTTATTTTTAATATAACTTTATGTATCGTGCAACAACTTGTTTAAAAAAGTAAAACTTTACTCTTATTACTACTTTACTTATTTACTATTATTAATCGCTTATAAACACCTATTCCAAAGGGTCCAATTTTTAAACGATCCTAGCTATAAATATTGGTCTAATTTTACAATGTAAATCCACAATTCAAAAATCTGGAGTGTTTCTACTGAACATTCCCGTAAAAATAATTAGTAAAAAGTGCAATATAAAGTTACAAATCAAGCTTCAATCGTCAAAGCATCTATTTAGAAATTTTAAAGTTTCAAGAAGGCTACACATATTCCTCTGTGAACTAGACTTTAAACACAGTTCTTAGCAAGAATGCTAGAAACATTCACCGACCACTCTCAGACAGTGGTTCGGCCGTGAGTCTGTGGAAGCAAACGAGAATCTTCCCTAAAAGTACATATCGGTCGACAATTCCTAAGTTCTTCTTGCTATAATGACTCCTAGATGTTCTTCTTCTTTTTTTGGTGAACAAGATATTAAACACACTTCTAAGCAGGAGTGCTAGAAATATTTACGGGCCACTCTCAGCGAGTGGTGCGGCTCTGAGGCTGCGGATGCAAACATTAATTTTCTCTAAAAGTAGTAATTAGTCGATATTTTCTAAGTTCTTCTTGCTGTAATCACTCCTAGACGTTATTCCTCCTTCCTCGGTGAGCAAGACTTTAAACACATTTCTAAGCACGAATGCTAGAAATATTCACGGACCACTCTCAAAGAGTGGTGCGGCTCTGAGGCTGCGGCTGTAAACAAGAATCTTGTCGAAAAATACTTATTACTGACAATACCCCTTAAATTTCGCATTCTTGCTATGATAAATCCTAAAAGCATTTTGCTAGGTGTCGTAGTTTACGTTGTATAAAGAAAAACTCATTCCTAACATAAATGCATAATATTTAAAGATATTTCAACTAATACAACGGATTCTACTGTTAAGCAGAACAAACTTGGCAACACTAACAAATAATTGAGAATTAACAACTTACTTACAAAATCCATCCATTATAAGACGCATTACAATTATAATTATTTATACAGAAAAAAACGTACTTATATTACAATGTAAAAGAACGTTATGGTATAAAATAATTATTGTTCAAAGATTCATACTAATAACTAGGTGGGAAAAAACAAGTTCCTAAAAATTTCGAATAGATGACGTATAAGAAACAAACATTAAAATAGATTTAGATTTTTAAAGTCATCAAAAGCAAGTATTTTTGACGAATATATGACTGATATAAAAATCACTGATCGACAGACACTTCATGTTGTTAGAAATAAATTATGAAATGGACAATTTATTCAAAAATTAGACTTAAAGCGTGGAGATCCGTCGAATGAGGTCGAATTTTGTTATGATCGCAGTACCTTCTGTATCTTAGACTTTGTATACGGAAATGTGAAAAGCAGAATGAATGGAGGGGGGGGGGATAACCCCCACCAACTTTCACACACACACGCAAACAGACAAAATGTAAGAAATGGTCGAAATAGATTCAGGGGCACTCAAAATGTGCAGATCCGTCAAAATCTTGAGGTTAAATGTTTTCATGATCGTAATATCTTTCCTTTACCACACTTCCTATAGCAATACAGGAACGTAAAAATTAAATTTATGCCGGTAAAGTCCCACTTGCGGTTTTCAAGTTTACACGGAACTATTTGATATTACTATATTTACAATGTTTACCATTTTTGTAATAATTTTGTGAAAATTTTTATTCCAAGCCCTAATAAAATTGGAATTTTGAAAATTATTGACACTTCCGGTGCTCCCATCATGATGAAACTTTGCATCTGTTAGTTCTTCGTAATATTTAAGATGTGCACAAAATTTCAGATCGATGGCTTAATTTTAAAAATTACTTTACTTGAAAAAATTTCAAATCTGTGTAGGTAAACAGGTACTTCCGGTGGTCCTACATGCCTAAAAAGTTGATACAGATCTAAGTTGTTGCGATAGTAGCCAAATTTCATCGCTCCACCTGCAACGGTCTGACCTCTCTCGTGTTTGCATGTTGACACACGCAGACACACACAACAATCCAAAAATGAACAAAATTCAGGAGCACTCAAAACGTGGAGATCTGTCAAAATCTCGAGATCGAATTTTTTTATGATTGCAATACCTTCCCTTTCCTATACTTCGTATAGTAATACGGGAATGTAAAAAGTAGTTGATAGCAATTATGAGATCAAATGAATTTAAAATACAAACAGGGATCTAATTTATAGAGTTATTGCAGTGAAAAATTCTGTCCTAAATCAAATACATCAACGGGAAGCTATTCGTAACTTGCAAGCCGAACGCAACTCTTCAAGAGTCTTGTTGCGGATTATCTAAACAATAAACACTGTTTGAAATATGCAAAGGTTATAAGTTTAGAAATAGGTTCAGAAGCACGTTACTCGGCTCTGCCATAGTATTCCTGAATGGTTATGCCTGGAAAAAATATATAAATATTGTGATTATGATTAAGTTGCGTTTTATACCAAACACTTTAGGTGAACTTTTTAATATATTCAGGGCATTTGTTGAAAAAATCGAAATACTCTTGCTTTATACTACTGCATTAAAACCAGAAGAAGTGTTAGGTGCACGTTTGTAAAGATAAAATTTTCAAAATGGGCAATTGTAGACATATTTTTAGGCACTTTAATATTAGTGTTACCATTTATTGAATGCAGTGCATTTTCATAAAAATTAATAAAAACTCTACATATCAAAATGGAAGCAAAATTTTCATACACTATATTGTCAGTAACAATATTTACTTGCAACGACTCATTTTGTCAAAATTATTGTCTTTCAAGCTGATCCAACATGACCAATCTTTAACGACTTTAGCTACTCTTGTTATTGCCATGAAAGTTTTCGCTTATCATAGTTGAATTTTCATCTAGTAGATACAAACAGAGATCGGATAGTTCTTCCTCCGTTGGTGATGAGTAAATTTCGTTTCGTAATTCTTCTGGCATTCCTAATCCGTATATCACTACGAATTATTTTATTTTCGCACATTTCATTCCGACATTTGCAATGCTTTGTGTAATTTGCATATTAATTATTGATATGCATCCCTCAATTGAGCACCAAACCGGTGTGAGTAACTATCTTATCAAGATTAAAGCAGCTTGTATTGAACTGATAAATTTCGGTTTTGATACGTCAAATAATTCTATTTTTGCAACTTAATTTTAAATTCTGTGTATTTTTCTTGATAAGCTCCTTCCGTTTTAATTTAGTATCTAAAGCCATATTCACTAAAATTGATATTGATCACTGCAGGCAAATATTCCGTATTATCCTATTGATATCGGTTGACTTGCGTTCATTTAATATAAGTGTCTTTGTCCAGTCGTGAACCAAATTGATAGTGTTCTGTAGTTTGGTGTTTGCTACCTCGTTATTGTCATCCTTTGCTAATATTGTTGTGTCATCAGAGAAGGCAACAAACGTTGTTTCGTAAACGCAAGTGTAAAGCAGTTGCAGTATAGGTTCCAATAGACTGCCTTGTGGTACACCACTTCTAATTGAACTGACAATTTGACTGTAAAATCTATTTGTGAAGTGAAATTCTAATACCTAAGCATTTTGGTGTGCTGCTTCTGTTTAGACTAGCGTATGAGTATTTAAAGGTGAGACCTGAACGAGATACTGGTTTTTAACTATATATATTGATGCTTCATTTACCATGTAAGTGCTTAGTTATAAAAATTATTCTACAGAACTTAAATCTACTTATGGAAATTTATCATTGAGGCATGAGCACTAAAATAGATCCTTTTAAAATTTCGATTTTCGACATTAATTCTCCATGTTAAATACCCCAAAAGAATGTTTAACTAAATCGTCGAACTAAATGTCCGATCTATTAGGGGGACCGGAAATAAATGTCGTTTTCTTAGGTTAAATTCACACGACTACACTTTTAACAAGTTTTTATTTCTAATCAACAATATATTCACCTTCGTTATCAACAACCTTTTGCTATCTAGTATACAAATTTTAAATGCCGGAGCGGTAAAAATCAATCAGTTTTTCTGTAAAATATATCGAGATATCATTTTGAACATCATCAAAATTTTCTCATTTTTTGCCACTAAGACAATGTTGAAGTGATCGGAATAAATGGAAATCCGAGGGTGCAATATCGGGCGAGTATGGTGGGTGAGGCAGTACCTCCCACTCCATTTCGTTAATTTTGTCTAAGGTCCGTTTTGCACAGCGCGGTCTTGCATTGTCATGTTGCAGAATAACTCCTTTTCTGTTGACAATTGTCGGATACTGTTCAATCAAAGACCGGTTTATTAGTTCCAATTGTTCACAATAGACATCTGCATTAACAGTTTGTCCAGGTTTTAACACTTCAAAATGAACAACTCCGCGTGTACTCCCCAAATACACAGAAGTGCTTTTTTGGGGTGTAAACCCGGCTTTGCAGTAGTTCGTGGTAATTCATTTCGACTGAGCCACTGCCTTTTGCGTTTCGGATTGTCGTACAGGACCCATTTTTCGTCTCCAGTGATCAAGCGATCAAAAAACGGATCTGTAAGATGTCGTTGAAGCAATACGTTGCACGTGACACACACAAATGTTCTTGGATGGTTGACCAAGGTTGGTTAAGGTTGTTTGACATGAATTTGATTCCACTTGTGTCCTTAGCACGTCGTTATCTAATGTTGTTGGTCTTCCTGATCCATGAGCGTCCGAGATATCAAAATTGTCTGATCTGAACTCGGAGAATCATCTTTGGCATTTACCAATGCGCTTGGTTAACCATCGCAAATGTTTTTAGTCGGAGCAGTTGTGATATTACCCTTGCGAAACTCAAAAAGCATACAATGCCGGATATGCTCTTCTGGTATTTGGCTGGCTATTTCACCCCAAATTGCAAAAAAAGTCTAATACTTAAATATTCAGAAGCAAATATGATACCATAACCTCAAAATCTCTTTGACACGCCTTCCAAGTACGTAATAAGCTACCAAATGACAATCAAATATCGACATGCGCAGAAACGACATTACTTTCTGGTCCCCTTAATATAAACATATAATTTTTTATAAATTCTCACATAAGCATTAAATAATATGAGCTTCCTAATTTTATGCAAAAATGAAAAGGAAGAGCTTGAATATTCATAAATAGTGTTGATAGTAAAGCACGGCCATTCATTCTAATTACATAATAAAATAAGGACACCTTCCACAATTCACTTGCAGAATGTATAATTTCTAACGCTTCGATCAAACAAAAATTTAATATAATGCTAACATATATCGGTACTGTCTGCTGCGTTTCCGGCACAATTTGTTGTTGAGTGGAAACGTAATATATAAACACTCAACACTTCCGTGTCAGACATGAAAGAACTGCACTCATGAAAAATCGATTTGGAGATGTTGACGGTTTTTCATGTTTTAAGACCCCCTGCACCCATTTTTAAAACTTTCATTTGGAGCGTATAAATTTAGCATGCTGCTATTATAGCCTAATGTTTGAAAATTTCATAACAATCGCAATTCTCTTGGTAAAAGCGATGTTTATAATGGTGGGAAAACAAATTTAATAAATATGGTTTATTTCAACAACAGGATCACCGACTGCTTTCCAGGCTTCTTGTCGAAGTTTGACTTTTTAAGTCCGTGAATTTTTAATCACGAGCTTATTTTATTCCTGTTGTATTCTGATTGTTTGGCACCGTAGGAAGCAAATTAAAAGTAATTTTATTGAATGTATATTTGGAATTAAGCAGAAATGTATGACGATGTTTTACATGCACCCTTTCCGTATGTCGATAAAATCGTGATTGATTTTTAATCTAGATAACATTTCGACTACATATTCAAACTTTGCTAATATTTGTCCATATGCAAAACTTTTACTAGATACGTTACCCGTGCTTTACAATGCTTTGCAACGGTTGATTTTCGTAACTGCGACGGAAATCCGTGTCAACTATATTAAGGAATGTAAATATGTGGCATTGTTCTTGGCTATAAAAACAACTTTTGGCGTTCCTAATTAGCCTAAAGAACCTAAGTTGACTTTTCTAACAGAAAAGTATTTCTAAAAACATGGGCTACCGTCTTTAAGAATTCATGTTTGCAAGGTACGCTAAACTAAAGTTAGACAATCACTTATTGTTGCGGTATTAAATACATTTGAGTTTGAGGCTCAATTTGTAAGAAGCCAATTTCAAGTTGTCGAATCATTTTATTATTTGGCTGCAATTTACGGCTTAAAATATTTTTTTTTCTGTATGTCAAATGCATTTCTATATATTTTTACCATGTGAGAGTACCCAAAACATCCCTTCATGCTACAGCCAACTGTTTGCTGAACTGGATGCTAAGTCCGTTTTTGTAAATATGATTTCAGAGGTCATATTTTGAATCAATAAGTCATAGCGTAAATACTAAAAAATATTAGCTCTCAAAATTTCAGGGCAGGATTCCGCCTTTGCGAATTTTAATGTGAACGAGGTAGCAAAATCATTTAACGCTAAGAATTCCCAAAGAAGGAGACCTAGTGAACGCGCAGCTGTGCACATTAATTGCGAATGCAAAAACTTGAATTAGTACTAAGTGAAAAGCGAAACGTGTAAAACGCAGAAATTCCGTAAAATCTCTTAGAAAACATTTAATAAATATTATGCTCGGGGAAGATTATTTAATTTAGCGCCCTGTTCATAACTGGAAAGCAAATTACACAAAGATCAAAGGAGAGATTTTCCGGAATGGTAACCGACAAATATTAGGCAAATAGTTACCAGAACGCCGCTTTTGCTGCCTTTTACAAAGGAAATTAATACACTTAAAACTTTAACGTTTAATCAATGCCTAATGCCACCCTCATCCCTCACGCGCGATCCCCCTTTCGCACCGCTCCTCAGTGTACTAACTTTTAAATCCCCTTGCTAATGAAACGAATCGGAAAATCGCAATCGAGGGAACCTTCCTTATCAACATAAAGTATGTTAAGGAAGGCCAACGTGAATTATTCGTCCCACTTTCATCATCAGGTGTCCCTGCTTCTCATTTTGGTCAGTAATTTTCGTTTCATTTCATTGCATTCGATTGAATTGCACCGCATTAAATTGTATTGCGTCGTAAGTAAGGACGTTTAATAACTGTTTAGTTGTCTGTAAACCGACTAGTCGTGGATATGTGCATTCAGAGACCGAGTGCACTTTACTAATTAATATGCATTGGAAGTAACAATACGCCGCATTAATTCGACGGGTTTTCCCTCCGCTCTTTACGCATTGCTTTCCGTTGCGATTGTAACCCCTATTCCCAGCTAGTAGTTCAAAATTGATACATTTTATCCGAATGCAAGTCCAATGCGCCCAAGGCTTACCAGTCTACTAAACAACCAGTATATTACGAGCACACAAAACGATAAAATACAAGACGAATAAAGTCACATCGAGGCACGGAAATCGGCCGGAGAGAAAGAGAGAACAAAATGTGCTTCCAGCGAGAAAAACAAATTTTATGATTGTTAATTACTCGAAATTTAGATAAACAACGAAACCAGTTCGTTCGATTGTTATCCATTCAAGTGGCAGTGCGACATGGCCAGAGGGGCCGATACCAGTTTGACTAATTTGGTAAAGGACTTTGTTGTTCGGGGCCTAAGGGCGTCCGAAGCGACAGGAATTAGGAGATTAACGAAATAAATTGGACGTCGTGCCGCCAGTCACTCGGTCAGTTGGTGGGTGAAACGATTTCAAAATCTAAATTGAAAGATAATGGAGACGCGTTTCGAATCCCGTTTATTATAACCAATTAATTAACATGTCTGCGTTGTGTCAACTCCAGGCACACAAAAAAGACCTGCAGCCATTCGGTCGCCCGGATCGGCCTGACTGCGGTTGCTACCTTTCTGACGATGACTTAATTTAGATATGAAATGTCTCCACCGCACAGTTCCTCGTGCATCGACGCAGGGGCTTTTTGTCAACAATAAATTAGACTATATCGTCAGGAATTATGATGGTTGCATGGCGATGATTTCTTGCGCTAGTAAATTATCCCAATGATGATGAATTATTTTACTATAATTGTAAATTAGTCTGCAATTTATACAGAGCAATTTGTGGTACAGCAGTACTGTGCGGCACCATGCGTCGATACTGCGTTGTCTACTTTGGGAATGCTGTTAAAGCGAGTGAGAACACTAATTGTGAAGGGATAAAGAACGAAATTTAATAGCTCGCCAACCATAATGAAAATAAACCCATTTCAGGGAAACCCTCCTGACAAATATATTTACTTTTCCCGGCGACGTCGACGTCGCAGTTGACGCCCGTTACGGTCGGCCGTCGACGCCGTAGTCGCAGCGGCAGAATACGCGACGAAAGCGGAGGCGGCAGCAAAAGGAAGATGGCTGAGCAACAACTAGATGTGTGGAAAATATTTCCCTTGTTTCTCTTTCGTAGCTGTTTCGCCTACACGGTATTTAGTTTGTCTCTTGTTTCTGCAGACGCATCGTGACGTCAGTACCGCCGACGCGATGCGGCAGGGTCTCTGCGTCGTGTAGGACGAAGAATACTGAGGTTCGTTCGTAAAAGGGCACCACTTCGAACATCCTGACGTCAGCTTTATCTAATTTTCTACGAAACAGCGGAGGTGTTGCCGATCTAATATACCCTCCTCTTATCCCCGCACTCCCTCGCCTCTTTTATATTATTTACTTTTCCATTTTATCCTTTTTAAGCATTTTCGACACTTCTATCAAGATTTATTTAAAATTTTTAAAAACCATGAAAGATGCTAAATTCTATCCTCCAATTTAATCAAAACATATCCATAAATTATATTTCCCATTGATTAAAGGGGTATTAAACACAAAAGCATCATGATCTGCTTTCGGTTAATCTGGATAGCATACAGTAATTTTGTTGATGCTACAATAAAGTGAGAGTGTATTTTCAAAAACTAAATGCGGTTTAGCAATGCATTTTTACTACTTCATAAGTCAAGTCTAGACTAGATGATGATGATTTATACAGCCTGTTTCAAAATTAAGTTACAAAACTTAAAGGGGTGGTAGATATAAGAAATAATAAGAGATAGATTTTTGTTTGCATTTTGGGTCATAATTAGTAACCGAGATATTAATTTGATGTACATCTTAAGAACTACTGCTGGAATTCCTTATGACGTCATGGGTCGAACAGGGTTGAATTTTATTGGTATTTCAAAGAACCATCTTCTTGTTTACGCTTAAAACATCTGGACTCGAAACTAATGAAATAATAATAAGAAAACCCTCTCTGAAAAGAAATAAAGACGAGCGAAACTAGTTAACAGCCCAATAAATTACAACCGGAGAGGAAAAACAAGCGCCACATGTTTGGTCGGATTGCGTTCATTTCAATTTGTTTTTAATGCATTATTTACTATTACGTAACTTAGCTAAACTTTTCTGTATGCCTTATTCAAAGAAAGACATATTTACTAATATGCAAATCATCTGAACTTACTAAGAACGAAACATGAGAAACCATAATTTTATTGTAAAAACGGTGATAAAAAATGAAAGCGGATGCTCCTCAAAAAAAGCGCAATAAATTTACAACCACAGACACAAGGGAAGCGGTGCATGTTTTTCTGTCGTCGCAATATCATGAATTTGTACTCTATTAATTGTGAAAGCGGATGCTCATCAAAAAACGTGAAGTGCAATAAATATACAACCATAGACGCAAGAGAAGCGGTGCAAGTTTTTCTAGGTTTTTTGATACGAAATGGTAAATTCAACGTCAGCTAAGATATTTACATACTTCTATATTTAACAATTTCTGCATTTTACGTATAATTATATATTATATTAATATTGTGATAGAAATGGACTGTAGTTCATCGTATTTTAGTAGCCATCGAATTTTAACGATGAAGAATGTCGACAATTAAGTTATTTTTTAGTTTGCGATGTATGATGTAACCACCCTTCTTGCGGCGGTAATATAAAGCTATATTCTTTCAAGGTCGAGTTCGATCTCCAGTTAAAAAACGCGCTAGTATAAAATTTTACTTAAATAGTTTTTGTCCTTTTTTCTGCCTTTAAGTTATTAGGAAGGTTTTGTGTTCGTGAAATAATTTTATCTCGAGATTATGACGGATTTAACTCTTTGTTTTGATTGTGATGCCGGTATTTTTATAGAGGTAAGGGTGACGTTTGTTAGCGATGTATGATGTAATCGTCTTTCTTGCGAGGGAAGATAGTAATACAAAGCGATTTTTTTTCGAGGTCATGTTCTATTTCGAAAAAACACGGAGCTATAAAATTTGATTTCAATAATTGTTTATGCTCTTTTTCTGTTTCTCTTTGATTGATAAGGACGGTTTTGCGGTCATGAAAATATTTAATCTCGAAAAAATGCGGATCTATAACATTTGACTTCAACGGTTTTTCTGTTTGTCTTTGATAAGGACGGTTTTGCGTTTATCTGGAGATTTTGAATTATTTACCGACGTCTTTGATTGTGATGCCGTTATTTTTTAGCAATAACGGTGCCGTTATGTCTGCATAATATTCTTTAACCCAACATGGTATATCGGCATCATTTCAATTATGCTAGCGTTCCCAAATTAGCCAAGTTTTCAACATTTTTATTTATACATAGAAAATACCAGGCTGTGGTCACATTGACGTTCTTAACATGTGGGTTAAGTATTGAAAATTAAATTTATTTTGCGACCTTGAGTAACAATAATTTATTTTCTATCCATCATTATTATGACCATTTCACTTCTTTCTGGCAGCTCAGTAATTCCTTTCTAGGAAAAATTGATCGATTTGGACTGGAAACATTCCCTAGAACCAGACTGACTTAATCTCTGGAATTACACGATTTTCTATTCTGCGATATGTCAAAAATACGTTGGTGTCACCATTAAATTTAACTGTATGCAACTTTTGATTATTAAGTTAAGTCATAAACAACTACCATTTTTATCACTTATTTTGCGATCTTGAATAACAACAACTTATAATTTATCCATCTTGCAGACGACCACCCTTTTTTCTGGTAGCTCAAGCAAAATTTGACTGGTTTTGACTGGAAAACAGCCCCGAGAACCAGACTGTCTTGATCTCTAGAATTGCATTTTGATTATTAAGTCAAGTCATAAACAACTATCATTTTTATCAGAAGTATTTATTTTGCTGACATTAAATATCAAAATGTTTTAATTAATTCTTTTCTTGTAAAATGTACTTTGTTTGGGCTGGAAAACATTTCTGAGAACCCAACTAAGGGTCTTTATAATTCCATGAATTTCCATCCTGATATTATATGTCAAAAATGCAAAGGGGTCACTATTAGATATATTTGCTTACAATTTTATTGGTTTGGAGTGGAAAACATTTCCGAGAACAGAACTGACATGGAAATACATGATTTTATATTAGAAAGGTTTTCAATGAAATAAAAATGCTAATAATTTCTCCTTTTTGCTGTTAAAAATCGATTGATAATTAATGTTGCTGGGACTGATGAGTGTATGATGCTTTTACTTCAACAACTTACGACTAATTATACTCGGATTATCTCACCATTCACAAAATAAAATCGTTTTACAATGGATCTTCGTTTTGAAGCTAGTAGGGGTGGTTAATTCCAATCGAGATACTCTCTGTCTTGCAAATAATAGCTCAGAAGTGACTCATCTTTTATTGCCTGTTTTGATTTTACCCAATTTTTTCAATTAAGAGCGGGCTTTTAATACTTGACACCAGATTTTCGTTACTTTTCTCTACTTTGTCAAGGTGGCGAAAAATTGTGATGTTTTCATTAAGACTTCTTGCTATAGCTTGTTGTTGTTAGATGTTGATTTTGCTCCAATGCCCCCTTTACCAGGTCGTCAGAAGGACGTCCCGTATTCGGCTCGCCTTTTACGGTCGTATCTACAAAATAAAATTTGACGAACCAATTTTTAACGGTCGATCGGTTAATCCTTTGCAGCAAACAGTGCATATTTTTACTTCTCACCGTAGTACTATCATTCGTTTAAACTCCCAAACCCACCACATAACCAATGCGCTCTTTCATACTCACCATTTGTGGAGGCTTGAACCAACTCTTCAACGTAATATGCGCCCCACAAACGGATTATCAAAAGACTAACAAATCTCAACTTTTTTGATCAAACTAATAAGTTAGGGTTTAAATAAACACCACACACACGTTTTGACAGTTGGGCATGACTGAAGATGGCAGATACACAAAAGAGTAGTAAAAGAGAAAATAATTATAAATAGACTCTAAATAATATTGAACTAAATTAAGTGGGGTATGGAGTGAAAACAGATGAAAATATGCTGACCGCAAGTGGCAGATGACCGCCTTGAAAAGTTAATTTTGTCACAAAATTAAATTTGGCTGAATATAGAATGACTTTTGACAATTTTAATTGCCAAATAGGAATGATTCTAGTTGATTTTGGCACAGCCATTTATAGAATGATAACGAACGAATTATTTTTATCAACTTAGCACATAGTTAAAGCGCATGAATTCCGTTAACTTTTTCCAATAAACCCATTTTAACAAATGAATATCATAATCGAGGGGGGCAGAGTTACTTTTCCAAGCTACAGTCCAAACTGATCCAGCGTATACCAATGACCAAGGTGATTACGCTGCCTTATAAAACCAATCTTACACCCTATCAATATTCTTCACAAGTCATTCTTAACATTCGCTTCCGGTCATACATTAGCTTCAAGATGTGAAACTCTGCTTCAGGATGCGAAAATAGTAATTGTGTCTTTATTACTTTGCAACACTTGAGCCTAGAAAACTTCCTTCTTTTACTGTTCGAGTTTGGGACCTATGGAAGATGTCAGAGCTTTCTCCATTTTTACCACCAGGAAGATTTTATCTCAGAATTCAAAATAAAAATTGTGCATTTAATAGAAAATGAAAACGAAAATTAAGCCATTCACTTTTTAGTCGAAATAATTTTGTATGCAGTGCTCAGATATTAAACTAGGTCCTTCGTTTCAGCCCTGAGGCCTCAGGGACCAGCTTAGTTAGCTTAAACAATATGCCAATGCAGAAATCGAAATAATTTAAGTTGTTCTTAGCGAGCACTAGATAATGTAAATAGTCACCAATTAATGACTGTCTAAATGAAATAAAAGAATAGTATAGAATGTCACAGAATGAGCTGTAGGATCTCCTCCAATACGAAACGTTGGTATGAAAGACAAGTGGCCAAAGGAACACATAAAGGGGTTGGAGATTGAACATTTTATAAGCGCGCAAACAATTGTATAAATTTACTGATAACATCAAACATGTCGCGTTAATACACATTTGGCACGCAAATATTTATTAGAATAAATATTATATCATGTATTTAATGCACACTCACTGTGTTTAACAACGTGTTTAGTTGCGGTCTAGCCTCTAAACTAAATTATCAAAACCGTTGATAATTTTAAATATGAGCGGCCCGAGCCCATGTTTCATTAATAACATAAAACCAGAACGTGAGGATAATTTTATAGTTCCTTAAATTCACTCGATGTGTGTATAACACACGCATTCATTTAAAAAATAAAAAATGTGGCGCGGAAGGAAGAAGGAAAGAAAGGGACGTACTACCATCAGGTAGTTCAGGTTGAAAAGAGACGACAGGTTGGAAAGATCGTAGAGTTGATAATTTTATTAATGATACAATTAATAAGTAGTATAATGGGCAAATGTATATGTAGCAGTTGTTGCGCCGTAAACTGGTTGCCCATGGCTTTTGTGGTTTTCAAGACCCATTACATGATGGAAGTACCACCCAGAATGTATTTTTACTCTCCGTGCTCGGAATTTAAACGCGCTTTAATTAATTCCCGAAGTGTCTACTTGTCTTTTGCCTTAAAATTACTTCGCTTTGTTTATCGCCATCGTCTTTATTATTGCCTTTTCAATATCCTCCCGATTCGCTCCTAATTTAAATCGTATTGTATTTTGTGTGCTGCCACTACAACACTCGATCCCTCAGCGAATCCCAGTCGATGATTGAAGGCAGCAGATTGGTGAAATTCCAAATTCCGTCCCCAAGCGGATCGTGATATGGCACGTCCCTTATTCAACGTCTCATTCCTCTATTACGACCTAAAATCCCCCTTTGGATCTAAATACCGACCTTATTAACAACCATAACAATCCGCTCCTGATGCTGAAGGAGATAGGACGGAGTCGACGACGCGGCGGTTGCGGGGAATATGGCTGCGGCGTCGCGACATCGGAGGCTGGGGGTAGAGCAGAATGGCGAAATAACAGATGGGGCGAAATGGAATATAATTGATGGTAACGCAACGGGTCGCACATTTTGTTGTGACGTAACGTGTCGCGATTTGTCGCATCAATTTGCTCGGTATAGTCTCGTCGTGTCGTGTCGTGTCGCTTTGCACCGTGTCGCCAATCTAAATCGCGACTAGCCCAAGCCGTGATACGCCTTGTCGTGCCGCATCAAGTAAAGTTTTGCTTCGTCTTGCGGTGACGCCGTCGTCTCTCGAGCAGGCGTCGCTCTAAATGTACCATCGGCGTTGAGTTAGCGAATCCACACAAATCGAGCAACCTCATTAAATTAAAAGCAAGTCACAAGTGTTTGCTGTTTAACATGATTAAAGGGGAAATTAATGCTAGTATTATATTCTGCCGTTCCGTGTTATTGTAACTCTAATTGGTATGTCATACGCCCCTCCAATTTCAGCTACCAAACTATACATTTATTGACTAACTGATAGATTGATTGATATCAAACAGTGAGCCCTCTGGGGATAATAATTATTTGATAAATTCCACGGCTGCATAATAATTAATTACCAGAATTTTGCTTTTACAATTCAACACGAAGTAAGACTAAGCCATCAAATTCGTCACGCCTATTCAGGATCACTTTCACAACTCGCGGAGACAAGTTGAAATATGGCTGGTATGAAAATGATAAGCAAAGTTGTGGTAAGGCTAGGGAAACAACAGACCGTGTAAATCGTCGGTTTAGGGTTAGCACATCATTGCGTCCGCAAACTCTGAACCGACATCGCTTTAAATCGACTCGCAACAGCAGATATTAAACAGCAAACGACCACAAAGCTGCGTGAAATAGTTAACATACTTATCGATTGAAAACAGGGACAGAGACAAAGACCACGGGAAATTAACAGAAAGGCCAGGAGTGGAAGAGCGATGGGAAATTTCGAAGTAAACCTGGCTGGCGACAATTAATTCTGATCAAACAATAGAGAGAGTAATTGACACCGACCTACGGATACCAATATGCTTATACACATAAACTTGCACATCTATTTATAAGCTAAGAGACAATAAGTTATTAACTGTTACGTAACAAGTCTGCAGCTCTTACTGAAATGACTTTAACAGGACCTTAGCTCGGAAATGTGCCGTCAAGTTTAAAAAGCCACACGCGCCCAGAAATATGATTTTGAGTTTTTTCATCAGTGAAATGGCACAACCGCTTTAGTCAGGCAATGTTTTGGGTACTTGGTATTAAATTTCAATCGCTGACTTTCTTGAAAGTAGCTTAAATACATGAACTCAAACTACTTTCAATTTTCTGAGTTCCTCGACATTCTAGAATGCTCTAACTTCTGTCTTTGCCTAACAAGTTTTATTATCACTAGTTATAACTGACTCTCTTGCAATTATTCTCGGACATCTTATTATTAGATATCTAAGATGTCCCCAGTTGTACGTCTAAGTTCATAGGAATTTTTCTTTGATGTCCTCTTTTAACTGTTGCATTGCCTAGGAGCTGGAGGGCCTCTTTGTTAACGTGAAGTTGAAATTTGGCCTCCTGTGTTGCTGCGAATCTTTTTGATTCTACTTCGACAGTCGGCATGTTCAAGTCTCTGTACAGGTTTTCATTTCTGTAGAGCCAGAGTGCACTAACCACACATCTCAGCTCTTTATATTAAAATGTTTGTATTATAGCTGTGTTACTTTTGACTGCTCATCCCAACTGTGGGATGCTGTAGGTCCAACCAGGGCTTAGGACTTATTTGTATAATAGCAGTTTTACTATACGAAGTATAGTAAAGGATTATCAAAAAATTCTACCTCGAGATTTTGACGGATCTCCACGTTTTGAGTGTCCCTGAATCTATTTTGACTATTTTTGGCATGTTTATGTGTATGTGCGTATGTAAACACGATAGCGATCAGACCGTTTGATGTGGAGCGATGAAATTTGACATACGGCTATTATCGCAAAAGTTTAGATCCGTATCAACTTGTGGGACAAGTAAGACCAACGGAAATATATGTTTACCTACACAGTTTTGATTTTTTTTAAGTAAAGTAGTCTTTAAAATTAAGCTATCAGATTGAAATTTTGTGCACATCTTAAATATTGTGAAGAATTAACAGATACGAATTTTCATTTTTATCGGAGCACCGGAAGTATCAATAATTTGAAAAATTCCAATTTTAGCAAGGTTTGAAATAAAAATGTTTACAAAATATTTACAAAAATGTTTATCATTGTAAAATAAGCAATAACAAGTAGTTTTTTTGTGTAAATTTGAATGTGTGCGCATCTAAAACATCACAAAAAACTGACAGATACAATATTGCAACATAATCGCAGTACCGGAAGTGCTATTTTTATAATTTTGAGAATTCCAACTTTAGTGTGCCTTGGAAAAAATCTTACAAAAATGTTAAAAAATGGTAAATATGGAAAATATAACAATATCAAATAGTTCCGTGTAAATTTGAAAACCGGGAGTGGGACTTAACCGACATAAATTTTTTAGTTATAAATTTATATTCTTAAATTGGACCCTTCCTTTCGTTATGAATTTTAAAATTGAAGCCTTCCCAAAAGGTGCTTATTAGACATTACAGACTAGTTA
>JAWQRO010000303.1:0-43700 GCA_033557835.1 Helochares maculicollis
CAGACTTGTGCTCTACCGATCTATCTATATATATATATATATATATATATATATATATATATATATAATATGGAAGTTTGTTGCATTCATTTAATTGCAGGCGTTTTTATGAATATTCTACAGTTTCATTCAAAGTGCGAATCTTTTGACCATGTGATTAAAGATTTTTTTACTGGAAAAATAAATATTTTTTTCTCAGCGCTTCAAAACCTTTGAGGCTCATCCACGCGTTTAAATAAAACCAAATCAGATCATGATGACATATTTTCAATTATACCTTGTATCGATGACGGAAATGATTATTAAAAAAAGTTTATTGAAGCGAATCATAAATCAATTTACGTGAGACATCTCACGAGGCTTTCAAAGTTTTCAAACTCTGATTTAATATATAGTCGCGTGATCGTTTCACTGCTTTCTCCTAAGATCGGTTTAGAGGAAAGAGCTCGCTGGCGTGACGCAGCGCAGCGCATCGCCTTTCGATGAAAGGCCATGCTTGATGGGATCTAAACTGAGGTAATGAATTGAGAATTATTACATTTTTTCTAAGAGAAAACACCAGTAATACTATTTATTTAGTTCCGCCCTTAGCAGAGGATTTTCTCAAAAGATTTTTCTTCGCTTCACGACACACCGAGCCATCGTATCAAGATTCAATCAATTTCCTCTTCTTATTTCCGAACTGTCCTCAATAATAATCCTGTATATAGTAGACAGTATTGAAAAATTGGCTCAGGTCTAATTATGCACGAAACGCAAAGTCGTACTCGTAGCATGGAAGACTTTTCTCCCTAGGCCAGCTTTATTTTTCACCCATACAAGTGAATAAAGGAAGAGTAAGCCAAGAAATACAAAAATATTAGTTTTAAAAGAAAATGATTCTCTTGTAAATAAATAATTGATGCCACCGATGATCAAGCTATTATGTAACACAGAAATTTGTTATGCCATGTATGACAAACTACGCTTAGGAAGGCCTGGCTTTATAAGGATCTTGATGTCCTGAAGCTGTTATAAACATTTATGTATGTCGACGTCTTATACATTGTATATGCTACATAAATTACAGCATTTCTATCATTCAGAAGCATCATATAGAAAAACAGCTTATATCTTAAAATCACGACAGTAGTGTTAAAATTTAGAATAATTATTTTTCGTTCCTATTAACAATACGAACTATTGAAAAGACAGGTATTGCAATCAAACATCAAGATTTGTGAAGTTCTAAAACTATATGACTGAAGTGATATACTTCAGTATACACCTATTATATGAAAAACACTATGAACTATTAGAACCTGTTTGTCCAAGTATTTGTTTACCAATTCAACTTAAAAATTTTTTGAACCAAATTAGTTATTCATATGGCTCAATCGATTTATAAGTTTCTACACACATTTAATCTCATTAGCATATAAAAATTATATTTGCAATTTCAGTTTTAAATATGTTTACAGAATTTTATGAAAATTTCTCGTAGACAAGAAGAAAACATTGTCAAGCTTTTATTGCAAAACAAAAACACCAACGTGTAGATTTTTTAGAAAAATATCACCTTTACAAACTTTGTATCTAATTTAGAATATTAAATTCATTGACGATTCTTTTTTATTTCCGTAACTGTTAGAGCAGCAAAATAAAATATTACGTTTCAAATCTGTGGAGAAACAAGCATTCACACGTTTAAGGCATTGTATTTCCATGACTAAACAAAGAGTGTACATCTTGAGAACATCAACACTGATTTTCAGTGCTTTCAATTACGTCTTGTACTTAAAAACAGAAATTTTGCAACGACATTTGTAACTGAAATATTTCAACACTAATAGTAGTAGTCTTGCAGATTTTTAAGGTATCATAGGTTTCCAAAAGAGACTATTACTTAAAGTTGTAATATTATTAAGAGATCAACTTAGTTGACAGTGAATTTCTAGCGCATATAACAAAACTAAAAGGCATTACAATAAAACTTTTTAGCAAAATTATGTTAAAAAAACCTGCCTGATAGTATCCTGAGCGATATCATAATAAGTGCAATAGCATAAAAAAATTCTCAACCTACTCAAGGAAGTCACAGGCAATACTTACCAGCGGGTAGCTTAGTCAGAGGTGGCATCTAATAAAATAATGCAGTATTAAAACTGGGCAACGACTCTAAAACTTACCTAAGTGATTTATTAGGGTTTTTTCTAATAAAAACCTATTAGAAATATCAAGTTTTAAGCGTCTACTTGCAACGGTCTGCCTTCAATTTCACATATGTCACGAACCTGATGTGAGTATTCTGAAGTCATACCCTATAAGTGCCTGACCGTCTGTGTCTGGTGCATTTGAAAGCGTCCCCGGAAACAAAAGCGGTAATCTCGTGTCATGAAGATCGTAACACTCAACCTCAAAACTACCCCAGGAAGGCTGATAACCATTTTTATTGCCGCATCCTGCAGTTTTCCAACGTCAGTCACGTGACCAATCTCATGTTTCTGGCCACTTATCGAATGCGATTCGTCCATTCACTGGGTTTTGTTATTCAACAGGGGCACCATCTATCTGTTCGGAATATTTAAGGAGGATTAACATGCAAAATAAGGAAACGGGATTAGAGATAGAAAGGCTCTACATTATCCTTGCCCGTTGAATTATCTCGTGATGGCGATAAGATTGGGCTTTGGAATTAGATTTTATCTTAAATAAAACCTCCTGTCATGAAGTCCATCCGAATTTAAATTATCCGAATAAAGAATCATATTACCTACAACCACTGTTTGTAAAGCTGAGTACGCCCGCAGTGAACTCTGAATAAATTTTTGTTTAGAGTTTTCAGTGGGCGAAAAAGTTTTAATGTCTCTTTGCGAACGCTGAAGGCTGAAGTCCATTATTTCAATTTAAGAGTAAAGTTGCCTCAAAATTTGCCAAATATATCTCATTAGGCATTAGGTAAACTCTGCTTCTACAGGATTTTAATATATATATCTCCGGCAATACCAGTGCCCCTCTATCACCGCGCAGCACCGCTTTTATCGCCATCACTACTGCTTTTACCAGCAGCGCCTCACCACCCGTCCATAGTTCGATTTTAGCTTCGGTACTTTCGTCAAACTTTAACCCATTTTCTACTCGCCGTGTCGTCCCAACTCTTTATTTCACTCGAATTTATTTGCTTTGTACTTTGTCGCCCAAGTTTCAGAGAGGAACTTTGCTTTGTACGCTTTGGGTCGTAAGATCAACTTTATTGAAATGTAGTGTTTTTATTTTTTCTTTAGTCGAGAGTAAAATATGGATCAATTGAATCGGCCGCCTTTAAAGTTTTTATAAACGATTCTTTGGTTGCGCTATTGAGATATACCATTATATTTTTGAAGTGATATAAATTATATACATTTTACCATTGCATTCCCCTGACTTAAAAATCTATATACAGGGTGTTGCAGAATTCATTTCCACTATTAAAATCACATGTTTAGAATGGCAATGTAAATACGATCTAGTATTATCTATATACAGGAAGTTTCAAAATTAAGCTACAACACTTAAAGGGGTGGTAGATATTAGAAATAATAAGCGATAGGTTTTTGTTTAAACTTTGAAGCATAATTAGTAATCGAGATATTAATTACATGTACACTAAGAACCACATTTGACGTCGTCGGTCGCACGGCGACAGACGAATTTTATAGGTTTTTCAAAGAATCACCTTCTTGTTTACGCTTAAATCATCTGAACTCGAAACTGAAGAAAAGTTAACAGCCCAATAAATTTCAACCGGAGAGAAAAAACAAGCGCACGTGTATCGTCGGATTGCGTTCATTTAAATTTAGCTAATGTTAGCTAAACTTTTTTTATGCGTTATTCAAAGAAAGACAATATTTACACAATATGCAAATCATCTGAATTTACTAAGCACGAAACAAGAAAAGCCATAATTTTATGTAAACAAGGTGATAAAAATGAAAGCAGATGCTCATCGAAAACCGTACAGCACATTAAATTTACAACCACATACGCAAGAGAAGCAGTGCATATTTTATCGATAGAAAGAGACTGTTGGATTAGTCTACCGTCGCAATAACATGAATTTGTACTATTAATTATGATAGAAATTGACTCTTGTCCATCGCATTTAAGTAGTTATCGAATTTTAACAATAAAGAATATAACCACTCTTCTTGCGGGCGATAATTAAAGCAATATTCTTCCGAGGTCACGTTCGATCTCCAGTTCAAAAAACAACGCACTCGAAATAAATTTTGATTTTAATGGTTGTTTATGTTCTTTTTCTGCTTTGAAGCGCGCTACAGAAGATATCGCGTGCACTTGCAAGAATTTCACTTTAGGTCGTGCATCCCAAACTAATTAATTTTTATAAGTGAAAATTAGTCAGTACAAAATTGCAATAATACGTCTTTGTCAATAACAAATTGCATTTATTTTACCCATTTAGTGTTAAATCTAAAACGACTTACATTCAACGCACAAGAATAAATTTGTGTCCTGGCTTAACAAATATCAACAGAAGGGGCAAATGATCTTCGAGGAGCCGGGAACGTAAATAAATTCAAATAAACTATAAAAATTATACGAAGAATGCAAAAATTGTTTAATATCAAATTAAGTAATTTGTAAAATAGATATAAATTGAATATCTTATTATCTGGCGTTAAATTTAACATATCAAATTAAATTAAAATGCCGGTAAGCAAGTGGAGCGTCTCTTGCTTCTGTGGTTGTAATTTTTTGCGCTGGTTTTTTGGTAGGTTTTAGAGTAGCATAGTATGCGCTTTTATTTATATGATTTTAGCCACTATAAAAAGAACGTTTCTTTCTTATTTTGTATTTAATAGGTTCAGGTGATTTACACGTTTGCAAAAACTTCATTCTCTTTCGTACATAATACTTTTACAAAGCCTAGATTGAAAAGGACATCATTTAGTTACCTGTTTCACATTTATTATTTGATCCATTTCCTTTCTTTTAATTTTTTTCATAATTCGAAACAGTCTCTTTATTGAACTTGTTTAGTTGCTTATTAATTTTATAGCTGACCTTAACTTTTTTAATGCCAACACTGGCTCAACCAAAAAAGGATGGCCTTAATAATTATTAGTTTTCAATTATGAACATTAATTATTTATTTGAAGAGATATAGAAATTTACTTCTTAAAATTTTAATTGAGTTGATGTACACTACGACTGCGACATTAGATGCCATGGAAATTGCTTGGATGAATTCTTGTATTGTTTCACAAACATTTGCCATAGTAGGTAATTTGCTATCATTTGATTGAGCTGGAAGACATTAAGAACTATGCCTATCTATGCCTTGGTCTCACTATGTACATGAAAGTATTAATTAAATAATATATGACCGGCAAATCGCTTTTGGAATTGGTATAAAATAAACATGAAAAATATCATAATAAATTTACAATTACAAATTCTTAAATAATTTTCATTTATTGATTAATACATATTTAAAGAATTTTAGACCTCTGGTGTATTGCTAGACTCAAGATGAAGTGTCAGTAGTAACTAGTCTAGACTTTATAAAAGAAGAATGTTCATATTAGTAGTTGAAACTTTGTACAGAGATTTTAATCCAAATATTCTTAAGTTTCAAACACCCTATTCAATAGGGGTCTATTGTTATAAGATAAATAGGACTCCTATTGTGGCTAGAAAAATTAAAACGTTCAAAATCGAAATAAATAAGGATGAAATAAGTTTGTGAATGGATGATTAAACGAAATTATTGATGAGACGTTCGATTTCACACGGTTGAATTAAGAAAGCCCAAATTCAATTGTAGTGGGAATAGACACATAATGGATAGCAAATAGTTCTTTCCTAGATTGATAGTCATTAGGAAATTCTGAAAAAGGTGAAAGTTTACGGGATTTCACAGACAAAATAAAGAATCCATTTAAACATATTGTTTCAATTTCCAAAATGACTTTAGAATTTTCTTTTGGCTTACGGAATTTAATTCCCATTACTGCAGTGGCCATCCCAGGTCGGGTAATTTGCATAATGCATAAAATTAGAAAATAAATAGACATAATATATGATGAGGGTAGCGATTTTTAATAGAGATATTTTTGCGTTCATCCAATAATAAGACAATTTATCCTTAAGGAGAATGGAAAAATCGTATAAGCTATATACAGTAGAAAATACATTTCGAGTATTCCTTGTTTAAAAATAAAGCCGAAATTGATATTCGATAAATTCTTTTTGCAAGTAATACATATTACTTGGATGAAAATTTTAAATCTTTGAGACCGAACTGTAAAATAATAATTTCACGCAACATTGTAGTATAATCTTTCGAGTCAATTTCATACATGTTATTACTTATAACTTGAAATAGATTATCAATGACATTTTCATCTATTTTACTTAAATGTCCAAGTTATCACTTAGCTTGGCAATGACACAGTAATGGCTGCGCCAAACTTCTTTTTAAATTATATTTACACATGCAAAGACATCACAATTGTCTTCAAGCCCCTTACAGATCATCAGATCGTAAACTTATTAGTAGTATAAATATGTAACACTATTTTAAACTGTATGCACTATAAAAAAACTGAATAGCGTTTTCTTGCATAACAACGTTTCGTCTTTGTGAATAAAATTTCATCATACCCTAAAACATGTGATAAGTGTAAGAAAATATATAGCTTTACATTTATAAGATAAAATTTTGTCATAAATTAAAAATTAAGACGCTTTCATAGTGATACTGAAACAACGATTTTGTAAACAGTAAAAAATAAAGATAGCTTTTTTTATCTCCTTTAGTTTATTCTCTTGTGTTAATTCATCACGTTTCCCATTTGTATAGCTTCCGGTCTTATGACAATAGTTGCAAATGCAATAATATCAATCCCTCTTGTGACTCATATTCAACGCCATTGCAAGCTGCTGAATCATTAAAATCAAATTAATCTGGACTTATGTCTAATCATAAAAACTTTCAACAAAATAGTGTTACACATATCGTCAGACAATTTAGGGAATTAGTCATTTGCTAGTCACAAGAAACCAAAGGACAAATATTTATTGCATGTACGAAATCACCTTACAACTTTACATTATACATTTTACAGTTAAAAATAGTGTTTAGTGGTCTCCTGAAAACTCTAAACTATCATGATTGCCATGGCTATGAATAGACTCTGCTTTGTGATGTTTACTATGATGATTCTTCGAACTGTGAGTTTTTCGTTTATGACGCCTGTGGTGTTTGTGGTTCTCTGTACCACAATCTGGATAAGTATCGTAGCTATTAGGTTCATCATATTTTTCCCAATATCTCTTCATGTTTCTTATATTGCAAATACTTTCCTGCATCCGGCTCATCTCGTAGTCACACTCCTTCTCCACCGATTCTAGTTGGCCCTTATATGCTTTATATTTGGCGCTTAGAGAGGAATCCCTAGCTATACGTTTGTAATAACCGTCAGTTAAAGCTGGTAAACATTGCTCATAGTTATACGGCTGTCCATTATATCTACACTTCCAGTTGTTATACATTTGTAAAGCATTCATTTCTGGCGGAAAATACATTTGCATGGGAGCAGGAGAGGTTAGGGGTAATGTTTGGTAGTCTGGATAAGTGGTGGGCTGTGGTTCAGGATAGAAATAATTATTTTCTCTAGCAGGAACGACCGTCTCAAAAGTTAATGGATGTTTTGCGTACATATAGTTTTGGACAGGGTACGAAACTGGTGCCGGTGGCGCAGGTAGGTTGAGTTGGGCCGGCGATTTCCATATGTGTAGCGGGATCTTGGAAAGCAATTCTAATTTTGACGTGACTTGCTCACAGATTTGTTTCGAAGCGGCGATTTCTACTTGCAGGCACTCCTTTTCTGCAGCTAAGCGTTCTTTCAGGAAGTTTAGGTGCTGTCTAGTCTCCTTAAGTTTGTCTATTAAGTCTTCGTTGCATTTAACCGTTTCAAATTCCGGAGGTGACTTGCTTAGAGTAATTAGATCAGCATTTTCTTTATAATCCTTAGTTGGAGATGTGTACGATTCAAACATTTTGAGTTTAATTTTGCTTTTTTAAATTTTTATGACGTCGCGGGCTTTTGACGTCGGAGATGCCAAAATCAAAATCTGCCAAAAGGTTTGTTGATTCATTACTGTGGATACAAATGCAAAATCGTTTCTAAAGCTTAGGTAGTTTTTACCTAATTTTTTTAATGACATCGCACTTAGCGATTCTCATTTGTAACATAAAAACTACATAAACACATTGCATGCACCTAAAATTTATTTGGACAAAAGTCATGTAAACTACATCGTATATCTTTGTTATATTTTTTTAATTTTAGACGAACGAAGATATAAGACATTTTTGGCTGTTATAGTATCGATTCAGGGTCGTTAACAGATATGGTTATGATATTGGTAACAATGCTGCAATTGCATCGTAAAGATTTATTCAACTGGTATTTAGAATATTCAAGAGAAATAATAATCGAAACAGTATTAATAGCTTCTGAATTAAAAAACACAACCAGTGTATAATTTTTTGCAATGAAACTTTCAAAAATTAATATTGCAAGGTGCCAGGAAATGTTGCTGCCCAGGTGTAAAGTATTTCAACTCATTTTCAGATTTTCTCTGACATGAGCTGCTGTAAGCTAAGTTCGTGCATTTACTCTAGGTTACAAATATAGCTCTGAAATTACTTTTAAACACTTGCAGTTGCAGAGGTATGTTGATATTGTACTCCCAGAGACAAGAATTGCTTTCTATTGTCTAGAGCAGCGCTGCATTAATTAAAGCGAAAGCTGTTTTAAACCACTATTTGTCCTGATTGTAGATCAGCTTAATAATGAAATAGATTTATTTCGTGTTAATAGATGACAACGTCTTCACTAAAAAAGTTAATTGCCATAGAACCGATAGTTATGAAATCATTTTGTAAGAGCATGATTATTTTAGAAAATAGAAACAACGCCAATGTGACCACGATCTGGTATTTTCTAAATATAAATAAAATTTTGAAAACTTGACTAATTTGGGACTCCTTGCATAATTGAAATGATGCCGATAGACCATGCTGGGTTAAACAATATTATGCAGATACAACGGCACCGTTATTGGTATAAAAATAACGGCATCAGAATCAAAAATGTTGTTAGCTCTTTCTACACCTCGATATTAAATTTTTTCTTGAACGCAAATCCGTACTAATCAAAGGAAAACAGAAAAAAGAACATAAACAACCATTTAAGTAAAACTTTATTCGGGCAGTTTGTTTTTTGAACTGCAGATCGAACGTGGCCTCGAAAGAATATCACTTTATATTACCCCCGCAAAAATGGTGGTTACATCATACATCGCAAACTAAACAATAACTTAATTGTTGACATTCTTTAACGTTAAAATTCGATGGCTACTTAAATACAATGGATTACAGTCAATTTCTATAACAATTAATAGAATAAATGCATGTTATTGCGACAACAGAAAAATATGCACCGCTTCTCTTGCGTTTGTGGTTGTAAATTTATTGTGCTTTACGTTTTTTGATGAGCATCTGCTTTCATTTTTATCACCTTGTTTATAATAAAAAGATGGTTTTTCTTGTTTCGTTCTTAGTGAGTTCAGATGATTTGCATATTTGTAAATATGTCTTTCTTTGAATTTTTTGTTTTTCCTCTCCGGTTGAAATGTATTTGGCTGTTAACTTTTTTCTCTCGTCTTTATTTCTTTTCAACGAGGGTTTTCTTATTATTATTTTGTCAGTTTGGAGTCCAGATACGCTTAAATAAACAAGAAGGTGATTCTTTGAAACATCGATAAAATTCATCTGTCGTCGTTCGACCGACGACGTCATAGGTAGTTCCAACAGTACATGTAGATGTAATTAATATATCGGTTACTAATTATGCCCCAAAATGCAAACAAAAACCCATCGCTTATTATTCCTTATAACTACCACAACTTTAACTTTTGTAACTTAATTTTGCAACAGGCTGTATAAACACACACGACTACAAAGTCTACAATTTTTTATTAATATGTAATTAAAATAAGCTGCTAATTGTTTTATTAAATTATTGCATGCTATAGCGCGGCTTAGCTGGTAACAGAAGAAGCACTTGTTAATTAAATAGTTTTATTTCTACATATTTTGATTAGTCTTAGATTTTCTTGCCAAGTTATTCTACAATTGCGTTTGAACCGAACAAATCAATAGCTCTGTTTGCTGTACTATATTTATAATTTTTAGATTTCACGATTGTCAAAAGTTTGAAAGATATTAATAAAACGTCACAGTTATCATTTCACTTCATGACACGCTGTTTTATTTCTTTAATTCTTTTGACTCAGTATGTTTATTTTTTATGATTTGTACCGAATACGTATTTACTTCAAATAATTGTTCTATAAAAATGTTATAACTTGAAATCCTGTGCCGTATTTATCATTTTTCGTAATTATATTGTTTAAGGATATTTGTTGTATGAAACAGCACCTAGTCCATTTATTCTAATTGCTTATTTTAGTAAGATTACTATTTTTATCGACTTTTTCACTATGTAGTCTCAGCAATAGCCATGATTTTTGACGATGAATTTTCTTTATCTCCTGCTCGGAACTAAGATGGGAACTCAGCTTTGCTCAAGCTAATAAAGTACAGACGCACAAGCTTATTTTAATAGGAACAGAAATACAAACAATTCAGTTCTACGTAATTCTAGAGAATCAACATGTTAAAAAATTTCAAAAGACATGTAGATTGTAAAAGATTAAGTCTTTGAAATCTATACCGTGTTAGGTATGTATTAGGGGGACCGGAAAATAATGTCGTTTTCTTAAGTTAAATTCACACAACTAAATTTTTAACAAGTTTTTATTTCTAATTAACAATATATTCACCTTCGTTATCAACAACCTTTTGCCATCTAGTATACAAACTTTCAATGCCGGAGCGGTAAAAATCAATCGGTTTTTCTGTAAAATGTCGAGATAGCATTTTGGACATCGTCAAAATTTTATAATTTTTTGCCACTAAGACAATGTTGCAGTGATCGGAATAAATGGTAATCCGAGGGTGCAATATCGGGCGAGTATGGAGGGTGAGGCAGTACCTCCCGCTCCATTTCGTTAATTTTGTATATGGTCCGTTTTGCACAGTGCGATCTTGCATTATCATGTTGCAGAATAACTCCTTATCTGGTGACAGTTGCCGGATACTTTTATATCAAAGACCGATTTATTAGTTCCAATTGTTCACAATAGATATCTGCATTAACAGTTTGTCCAGGTTTTAACACTTTAAAGTGAACAACTCCGCGTGTATTCCACCAAACACACAGAAGTGCTATTTTTCCTCTCCAGTGATCAAGCAATCAAAAAACGAATCTGTACAATGCCGTTGAAGCAATACGTTGCAAGTGATGGACCGGTTGGCTTTATTCTTTTCGGATAGATCATGGAGAATCCAAACACCAGCTCTGCTTATTTTTCCAATCTGCGGCAAATGTTTTGGATGGTTGACGAACGTTAGCACGTCGTTATCTAATGTTCTTGGTCTTCCTGATTGATGGGCGTCCGAGAGATCAAAATTGCCTGATCTGGGCTTGGAGAAGCATCATTGGCATTTTCGAACGTCCAATACGCTTGGATAAAATGTTTTTAGTCGCAGCAGTTGCGGTATTACACTTGAGAAACATAAAAACCATACAATGCCGGATATGCTCTTCTGGTATTTGGCTGGCCATTTCACCCTAAATTGCAAAAAAGTCTAATACTTAATTATTCAGAAGCAAATATAATACAATAACCTCAAAATCTCTTTGACACGCCTTTCAAGTACGTAATAAGCTACTAAATGACAATCAACTATCGACATGCGCCGAAACGACATTACTTTCCGGTCCTCCTACTAATCTTAAATCATCGTTCAAACTGAACAAGATTTTTTAAGAAATTTTGTAGATTGTTTGGTTCACAATTTATCTATTGTAAAATAAACGAAGGTTAGAATCACTTTGTTGTCTGATTTGAATTTATGCAATGCGTCCTCTTTTTAAAACTAAAATTGTATGGTTTTTGCTGCGTAAGAAAAATTGTTTATTACTAGTAAAATTTAGATATCCTCAATTATTTTCACAACCTTTTATGCTTTCTAATAATTACATATGCTCGTAAAAGTCCTCTTGGCTTATTTATTTTTGCATATAACACAAGTTGTCAAACTTATTATTTCAGCTTAAAATGTTGTATGTGAATATTATACTTTTTTACTAAAATTTTGTTCACATATTTAATGAAAAGTATTAATAGAAGGTATTAAAAGAATTAGAAAAAGATTTGTATAGAACTTGTGTCTATAATTTCTTGGCAAACGCAATTACATACGTACATGCATACTCTGAGGAAGATTCAGCGCCTTATTAATACGTCTCAATAAGTAAGCGAAAATTTAGAGTGAGGCCGTTCAAAATGATATTTATTTTACATGTGAGTAGTGTATTAATGTAGTAATTAATGTTTGTTTAATGCTTAGTGCGACCTTACCTTATACATAATTGCAAACATGTGCTTATTATATAATATTATTATATGAGAACGCAGGCGTAAATAATCGCCCTACAGGATTATTTTCCAAAAGACTGAGTCGAAGTTAATTCAGAGTCTCTTTCATTGTTGATATAAGCAATGAAAATATTTTGTATCTTTCTTTGACTAGAATCGACAGTACTGAAAATCTGGACATCATTACCGGTTAAACTGATTATTTTAATTGAAAACCACACTGCGTCTTAACATACTGTTATGATACGTTTATTATGATACGAACCTGAAATACTATGTAAAGCCATACATTAAAATGTAAGAAGATCCGTCATTTTATGCAAATTACTAAATAAAGTCTGTTAATGGATATTGGATTTTTTGGAATGGAAAAGACAATTAAAGTATATCATTATCTCCACTTTAAACATGTATAAATCTTTAAAGAGGTAATAAAAGCTTTAGGATTTTCCTTGAATTTACTTAAAGAATTCAGTAGATAGATTGGAAATGTTAAGCAAACAGTGCAGTGCAGCGGAAATTTTATTTAAATTAGGAAAACCCTATTATTTTAACCCTAGACGCGCAATTTACATCCATGGTCTTTAATTTGTATTCGCTTGGGAAAAATTCTGGATATCGGTAGAGTTTGTAAGAATACTATTGTGTTTTCTGCTTAAACATTGAATTTCGCTATTAATAAAACGAATCACGCTTAAAGTATACCGAGTCAAAGTAAATTAACAGCCTTGTTTTTAGTTATCCCAAGAAATCTTCGCCCTGTCAAGTTTAGTGCCCATAAAGTCAGTAACGACCACAAAATTAGGGAAATCATAATAAAAACAAGCTCGACAAAATATTTATCCAAGGAAGGAGCCTGAAGTAAAAACAGAAACTGCAGGGGTTAAAGCGGAGAACACTCTGCTAAAAGGGAAAAGGAGGTGAGTTAAGCGATGGGTACTTCATAAATTGCACCGGGCTGTACTGGTGGAGACTTTAGCGTGTTCCCAATGAGTTATTTAAAATATAAGAGAGTAAGGTGTCTTTCCGCTTCGTAAAAAGTGTTGCCAGCCTCTCCTTCTGACAGCCCTTAGCAAGTCTGTTACAAATCTAGAGGGTGCCCGCGGCGATTATTCTTCGGGGACTTTATTATCATAACCAGACCTTGCGTTTGTCGCTCAGGTTAACCTTAGAGTATATTTTTCCACTGTCAGCAAAAAATTATGCGTACATTTTATTTTTTAGGGGGTAAACGCTGCCATCTAATGCATTATCTCTGGCAGTAGAGAAGCATTTCACAAATTTTCAGATGCTTTAAGCTTATTTTGGTTTTATTATTTCCACTTATGTTTTTTCAGTTTTTTTGTTTTCTTGGTTTTTAATTTTACATTTCGATCAGCAACTGGATGCAGCCAAAAAGCATTCACACCAACAACCAGACCACCAAAACCATACTCAAAATCAAATAAATCTCAATAGAAATTTGATTCATGTAGTTTTTAAAAGAAATACACAACACCTCAAAACAATTAATGATTGTAACAAACCAAAATCAATAAAACCGAGCATGTTTCCGGTTGCTGGTCTTTGTCGATCAACATTTCAGCGCGGACGGCAACTTTGAAGTGACTCTGGCTACGAAAGCGACAATCTACCATCAAGGATTAGTCGAGTGGAAGCCACCTGCTATTTACAAATCTTCTTGTGAGATCGATGTTGAGTATTTTCCTTTCGATGAACAGACCTGCGTGCTCAAATTTGGTAGTTGGACGTACGATGGTTTCAAAGTAAGTACTGTAGGTTTAGGTTGCACCATACTGGTTGAACTCTTCAAGTACCATGCCGTTACTGCTTTAGTATCTAGCTTTTTTGTCACAATTGCCACTGCAACAAATCGTCGCTAAACCTAAACGAAAATGCACATTTCACGTTTAATAATAAATTATTAAATAGGAATGTGGTTCGAACGCCCTATTTTTTTTTCGAACTGTTTATTTGAGAATAAAATTCATATCCAGGGACGACAGCACCCAACAATATATGCATATTCATCCTGCGCTACATGAAAATTAAATTCCGCTTTTCATTTTATTTATCGCCGCATCGATTTTAACTTACAAAGTGAAATAATCCGTGAGATATTGTGTAAAGCTGGGTACAAAAAATCTAGAAAAAATGTTTGCAAGAAGCCAGGCCGCCTAAAAGGGCGAATTTAAGATCGATTTGGCCCCTTTTTACGTAAGGTGTTACTTTTTATTCGCCCTATAAAATGCAAAGTGTCGCCGTGAAATAAAAAGCTGTTCGATACCAGGCTAAAATATGTTCGTTCTTTTTATGCATGCAGTGAATTGTAAATTTTTGCAACCGGATGTTGAGCGAACCGAAATTGATGATTTGATACGGGTAAAAAAAGGCTAAGTACTGAGGCAGTAACATCTTTGTAAATTAGCTTAAGTCCTACTTACAGAATGTACCGACCTACCGGGCGCGTAAAAGAGGTTTTACTACGCCCTTCATTGAGATGTTTCCGTGGGAGGTTTCGGCGTTTTTATATTTATTTTCAGAGGGCAGTGAAATAAACAATAATCCTTCGTTAATGCTTCTTGTATTGCTTCCACTTCATAGAACAAATAGCAAATACGGGAGTAAAGTGTGACATAAACGATAAAGGTTGATGTACATAAATAGATGATTTTCTTTCGTGTAGATAATTTATAGTATGCTTAAAACTAGGTGCGAAGAAACATTAGTTACAGTCCATTACACCAGTTTTTTTAAGTTACAGAAAATAAATATTTTTCAGTTTAGTAACATATTTTTTACAAATTAAATTACTTTTATTAACTATACTTTTATAATATCTGCTATAACTAGATTACACTATGCGATAATTTTACCATGTATGATTATATCCTGCAACTAAGGAGAGGTCTCTACTCAATATGCCTAGAAAAAATATTTACTTAAACTATTGACGAAGTTCTACTGAACTTACATATTTTATATTTCTCTATGTTTAGTAAAATTTAACTTAAAAATGATACAATACACTAAAAAAGAAATAGGCAATGTCAATTTGCCTTGTGGGTATTAATAGTAACATTAGTTATTTTATTCCTGTCGAGTCATGCTAAAAAAGATTATTCCTTTCAATATTTATTATAATGAAACATGTTTGAGACATTATTACGCTTATTGAATTGTAATGAGGTTTTTTTTAAGTAAAACCATTTCACCAAATAACTCAGGCTCGCCCTATATTATTATAACACAAATGTTAATGAACCAAATCATTTTAGTATACATATATATATATATATATATATATATATATATATATATATATATATATATATATATCTGTGTGTGTATCTTACTGTAAATGAAATAATATGAATAGTATAAAACTATAATTTAATGAAACAGTATATTAAAGAAATTTATTAACAATTTCATACAAATAGTATTTGATAAGAATTCAGCTCTTCTGGTCATGCTCTCTAACGGTCCTGTCCACCAAAACTATTAATCGAAGCAGAGTAAAGTAGCTATCGTTAAACACCTTGCTAAATGGCAGTATACATACCCTATAGTAATACAGTACTTCCTTAAATTTGACAGTTAACATTTTAATAATGGTAGTACTTGCTTTTGATTATATTGTTTGTTATAAGATTATCTAGTTTTTGAAAAAATATTACCAGAAGTATTAAAAATTGCGGGCATTTTACAGTACCCTCAACAATTGCAAAATTTTAAAAAGTTATGTCAAGAGACGTGATGCGGTGATTGCAGAAAATAAGTTACAAAAATCTAAATATTGATAACTCTAAACACTATTGCACAAACTGTAGCTCTACAGAATAAGCTTTCAAGGAAAAAATAATTACAAATTAAATGCTTAACTTGAGGGAAAGTAAACATAGTTACATAAAGTTGGCTGCAAGTATCAACAGATACTTATTAATCAAACAACAGTTAAGCGACTCTTAAACTGTTTAATATTTAGAAGCGTTCTTTCTGTGGAAAAAAATATAGAAAAACTGCTAGATTGATAAAATGCCACAAATGTGTTAAGCTTGTTAAAAGAGTCAAACCTTGTTGGGAAATATATATCAATAAGAAAGCACTGGAAAATTATATAAAATAACTGTTTAATAACAAACAGTGATGTTATCATTAGTACCTAGTATTATAATGGATTACATGACCTCTTTCAGAGCTGTGAAATGTGTTCAACCGATGCATTCAAACAGTTTGTTTGTTTATGCTACAGAAATTATATCAAAGATCACTTTGTATCCCAAAAAAAGAAACTCGACGAGTTGTATAAACTAACTTGCAATAAGTCTTAATATTTTTGCTCAAATCCACAGATTTTTTTTTGCAATAGAAAAATAAACACTATTGGCACAATGAAATTTTCAAATAGACTGGGATGCTAGAGAAACGCTGTTTATCACTGAATATCTAATAGTAAGACATATAAATGTCAATTATAATATAATAATAATTGAATTTATATTTCGAATTATTAAACGAGGTTCCAGCTCGTTGAATAATTTACGAAATGCAGACAACACCATCATGCTTCTAAAGTATATTAATCATTATTTTTGTTTCATACAATCAGTATGAGTTAAACATCTGCAAGACAAAGTAGTATCAAAAAACCAATAACATAGGACCTCAGCTTTAATTAAGCTGTGTATCTAATAAATGCAACTAGAAACTAAAAATGTAGAAATCCAAGCATCCCAAGAAATACTGCAAAGCGTACAAATTGAATAAAAAATTAACAATGTTCCAAATTACCCATAATGGCGACATTTGAGAAATTGAAAAGAGAAGTATTCAAATGAAACCAAAGAAACATCGTCATGCAGAATTTTCGAAAGCTGCTGCATAAAGCAAATAAAGCTCTTACATAAAGGCCAGCTAAAAGTCCGTTAATTTGATGTAAGACCAGATTGAGGTTTTAAACTGTTATATTATTCGAATCATAATGTGCAATAAAAATATGAATTTGAATAAAACTACAAATTAATTTACTTAATTTTTTGCCCGGTATGTCGAAATTTTATGGCGAAGTGTTTTGAAAAGCAATTGGGAGCGCTCGACAGAAATTCTTGCTTTATGACATACTCGACATACCTAAATTTACAATTTTAAGCTTTGTTTTAGTGCACTAAAAAATATTTATAGCTTGTAGCTGTTTCCAATGGAAATATAAGAATGCTTTCTTGACTGTAAGTTTATTTAAAACTGACGCTACAATTAGTTACATTTATATCTAAAATTTCAAGAAGTCTAGATAAGATACTGTCCAAATTATTGATTCAAGGCTCCCTTCAATAGAAGTAACGATATAAATATAAAGATAAAATATTTATCTATTATTTTAGTAGTTAGTGCCTATTCTTAGAAAGGGTGGTGCACCACTTCTGTGCAGACATTAATTAGTTAAAACGTAGATTTACCTGATATCTGAAATCCAATGCCTTATTTATTCAAATATTCGCGATAATACTAAAACAATTTTAATTTTTTAGGACTAGATTTACGAAGTATTTTTATTTTTCACTATTTTGGTACATTAGCATCCCATTTAATTTGAAAAATCAATATTTATAAAACCTCTTATGAGAGTTAGCACTTAAAATATGCCAGTAATGCTAATAATCTAACTCATGTCACACTTTGGTCACGTATATCAAATAAAGAGTAATCAAAGTGTCATTCATAGAGCCAAAAGGATTTTATATAAGCTTAAAATGTAGTCTGTTAATGCTTCAATCGCGACCGGTTAAGATTCCCTACAGGAAACGAAAATAAAAATTGACACAATTGAATAGAGCAGCGGCAAAATCGTTTTCGGTAATAAACGTATCGACAGAAGCGCTCCGTTTGATTGGTTAAAGCGATTCTAGTGAATCTCGATCTCTCCGAAAGAGACTTCTTCCATCAAAACACACAACTTTCGCTCAAAAGATATATGCTGGGCGTTTCGGGTGAAAGGGGTGAGGTTATATTGGCACCAGACTATTGTCAGAAAGAGACGCGTTGCTCCCGCTTCCAGGCTTTCAGTGTGTTGAGATGGGAAGGGACAAATGCTTTGAATATAGATAAGACAATTTTCCCAGATAGGTTGTCGTTTCCTCTAAAAGTAAAATACAAATTAATTAAACCTCTTTATAGCCTCTGGCGGTGCCGTGGTGCATATGTAAAATAACAATTTTCCAAATGGGTCTTTTGTTTCTTTTATAGTTCCAGGGTCGAGTGGAAGTCGATATTTTGAACTGTTAGTGCCCAGAACAGTATCCTTAATTTATTGATTTGCTTAATTTACATTTATTGTTTTTTCATTGTTTACATTTTTATAAACCTATTTTTGATATTAATAGTGTCTATTTGTTCTGCTTAAAGCTGCGCATTAAAAGTTTTTTTGCGTTACGGATCTGGGGTATTGATGGTTCGACTCGATATATCTAGTAGCCTAAGGGAAAGAATTTTCAATAAGATCCCACGGGACACATGCTGTGGTATGAGTACATTCTGTAAGTGGGACTAGGGCCGGATCTTCCAGATCGCGGCTGCCTTTACTTCAACCTTGTATCTAAGTTCCATGTATCTAATATGTACCTACTTCCACACACATAGGATAGGGTAGCAAATGGAGGAGGTGACTTCTATACATATTTCACCCCCTCCCCCATATATTGCATAAAGGCAAGGTGGTAAGAATAAGAAAGCGTTCGGTTCCATATTGAACACAGGAAGCGAACCAAATATCAAAAAGTGTCCCATTTTTCACATAACTCTGCATATACTATATGCATATGGGAATATCGGAGTACGTCTTTATACAATATGTGTTTATTGACGCTATTCAAGGGATGTTGACGCGACGCGACATGAGGCGAAGCGGCGAAAGGCAAAACGACGTTAAGCGAGGCGACTTGAGGCAACGCAACTTGAGGCGACAATCCACAATAGTGACGTCTTTCATAATATTTTATCGTGACAATACGACTGCTGCGAAATGTTTCTGCTGTGTTTATATTTTGTTTGATATTTGAAATGAAATTGAATGAAAAATGTATATAAATATGAATATTTCTTCGATTGAAATGGACAGAAACTGTGTAGGGAGCATTTCCCTTAGTATAAAATTAAATTGCAGGTCATTACTTTCCTCGATTTGTATTACAGCTACATTTACGAACAGAACATTACTGAGCGGTAGCTTTTGAAAAAAAGTGCCAAATCGAAAACTTAACTTACATATTCCTGTAAATTTATTAAAGATTGTAAACTAACAGTTTAAATTTCATTCTACATATCTTCAATTTTTCTTAGATGTTAGAAATAATTCAAATGGGTATACAGGTCAGCCAGAAAATAATGAGATACTTTTTTGTATTAAGTCAAAGAAAACAATAATGGTTTCAGAGCGAACATGAGAAATTCCCCCTAAGTCTATTACTTTTGGTCCCAATGCATATTTTAAATTGTGGACATTGAATCGCCAAGCTACATACATACTATTAGTAGTTGAACATTTTTAAAAATAGAATATCTCTATCTCTCTTGAAAGAAAATATATAAATATAAAAGTGGAGAATATTCTGCTATATTGGATGGAAGAAGTCTAGTTGGTCTCTTACATAGAACACTTTTTCATATATACAGGTGTATCATAAGTAGTTTCCAAAACTTTCAGTGATGGTAGGCACATTTTGTAAGCTTTTAGCGTTACAAAATTTGTTTGCTATTTTTACGGCACATACAAATAACTGCCAGGCTTCATAAAATATATCAATTATTTTATGAGCAAATTCAATATCTCATAAACTTGCATGAACCGCAATTAATTATTGCGCAGTGTGTTTTATAAGTGTGAGGAAGATCGCGAAAAGTGGTATTTGTAACTGTAGCTCATAAGTCACTAATTGCAAAGTCATCATTTAAACTAGTTTTAGGCCCAAAAATACTGTAAATGGAAAAAATGTTTGGACAGTTGTTTGCTTTCAAATTAGAAAGATTTAGCATTGTCGCGACAGTAGACACTTTTAACAGAAAGACTTTATAAAACCTTCTCAGAGACTTGGCTTAGCAAACAAAAAAAAGGTTCTAATGACTTAATCTATTCAAAATGAGGTAAAAATTAAAAGACAGATGTATTTTGCACATTACTTGCGCTGCTTTATAACAGCAAAAGAACAGCCCGGAAGGATTTTGAACATAAGATGATTTCCATGCTTATCGAACTTTGCTTTATAGAGTATTGAATAACTATCTACTAATGAATATCAAATAATTAAGCAAATAAGAAATACTGCTTTGCGGTGATTACATCGATGCCGATTTTGAATAGGCAATGGTCCCATACAGGTGATTGCAGGGATAATAAAACTATCAATAAAAGGGAAAGTTGACAGATATAACTAGATAACTATAACAAATAACAATTTACGAAACCTTCAAACAGAAACTTCGTCAGAGCAAATATTATGAAATCTCACAATTTTATTACCATGAGATACTTCTAATTGGCAAGATGATTGTTATTTAATTTTATTGCAAACTAAAGCGAAACAATTGGAAAACTTTCCCAAATTCTAAACAAACTAAGCTGGTAGTTTCTATTACATCAATGCATAACAATACACTTTTTGATGACTCTTCATAGTATGATTACGTATCTAGCATATAACTCATTTGTAGCACCTTCTAATTTAGCTTGTTCTGAACTCTGTAGAAGAACATTAATGGAATTAATCTGGTCCCACAAAGAGATTATGGAAATTAATTAAAATAAGTTTTCAACAAACGAGCTCATAAATTCTTTACCAACGAAACAGCAATTCTACTCACAAATGGCACTGTCAACACTAATGAAATGTATTTATCTTAGCAAAAAATTCCCAAAGTATTCTTTAACTATTTTATGCAATCACATATCTGTAAAATTCTATGGCAAATTATCATAAATGTATGTCACTAACCTTAAAATGTATGTGTTTAATATTTTATTTTATTAGTAGAGAGGCTCTAGGGCTATTTCAAAAATATTTCAAAAGCCAGTACTGTATCTATCCTGTAGCAGTATTCAAGAAGCCAAGTTATCAATTCTTTAATTTAGGTAAGAAAAAATATTCAAAAATCATTTTTATAAGTAGGAGCTTACTTGTTTGTATAAACAAAATTGATATGAGATTTATTAAACTGGAACCTGCAGCTGCCAAAATATTTAACATATTTGATACAAATTCGATAATATCTATGAAATTCTGATCTAAAATTATGAATACAAAACAAAAAATCTGTAGGAAAATAATATTTTTGGAAACGCATGTTGGATATTTAGCAGTGAGAAATATACTAAAACACCGAGATTTGATGAACCAAAACACATGCGCCCCCATTTCGGCAAAAATCCGAAAACAAAGTTGAAATCGGCAACAATGCTGAAAAAAGCAGTGGTATTTTTCATTTTAAATGAAAATTTAATAATGTAAAAGCACCTAAGCGCTGCACTCCAGCCTGTTTGGTGTTTGTTTTGGTTAATGTTAAATGAACAATAAAAACACGAATGCAGAAACATTAATGCTATATATGTTTTAATATTTCCAGTAATTAAATTTTTAATGCGGTAAGTGGGGAAGCGAGTTTAATTCATTCTTTGTTGTTGCTTTCAAGCGAACGTTTACAAATTAAAAGCATTTTCAACTCGAGTTATAAATGAATAAAACGACAGAATCGGAAAATATTTTGGTTTTTACACCTACAATCATTTCGTGCAGTCATTTTTAAAGCCTACAACTATTTTTAACGTCCGTTAACATTAACATACACTGATTCTGAATGTTTACCATAATTCTTACCGCCTTGCCTGGTTTTGTAAATTTCGGCTTTTTCGAGCTTGTACTATCTGCACACTCTTGGAACGTAGATACAAAGTAGGCAGTTTCTTCCCTATTTTCTTTTCATAAAGGTTTACAAGCAGAGAGAGAGACAGAAAAATATCGGATTGTGTAAAAATGTCCTCGAGGACGGTGTCAGGCGGGATAGGGTACTAACTGCTTCTATTGCCGGCACTGTCAGTTGTCTTTTCTTACAGCGCAGATGGGAATTATGAAGTCACTTTGATGACTAAAGCCACAGTCTACTACAACGGTTTGGTCGTTTGGCAGCCTCCTGCCGTATATAAGTCATCATGTGCTATAGATGTTGAATTTTTCCCCTACGATGTTCAAACTTGCGTTTTGAAACTTGGATCTTGGACTTACGACGGGTTCAAGGTTCGCGGTTGGTGACATAATTCTTTTGTCTGATGATTTTTGTTGACTGCACACTGGTTCCAAACCCCAGGTCTGACTAGTCAAGAGCGCTTCCTCAAAAGCCTTTCCACTGTTTCCCTGCAGGCGCTCCTCCGTCACAATTAACTCATGATATCGAACAATTAGTTTTAGAGCTTTGATTAGTCAGACCAGACTTTGGATCCGCAGTGGACTGGTGTTACTTATTACTTGTTAGGGAAATGCAGGGTTCCTAAGCCATGTTTTCCGAGCCACGCTCGATGTTCATTTGACGGAAAGTACAAAATTTTCATTTGCTTTGTGCTACTGGCTACTTGAATGTAAATGGTAATTATTTGAACTATGGTTATTATTAGTGTTGTCGAAATGGCGGTTAATGTTCGAAAAGCGCATGGATTTAGATGAAATGGAGCAAATGAAAATATTGAAACTCAAGTGGGGGATCAAAATATGGCTTCACTAGACGCGACCACTCTTTTTACATTTGGAATTTTCAAAGCGAAAGATAAATTTTGAAAACAATTTTGGCGTGTGGTTTCTAGTGGCGAACCCGAATTTTTAGTGTTTGTTAAAACTAGTAGTTTTCTCTCTCTCCCTGTACATAAAACAACTGTTCACACTTGGGAAAGGTATAAAATTCAATTTAAGCTTACAAAAACCACCACCTCTTATTGCTTTACTCACCAAATATAAAATAAAACTCGCCACTAATCGTTTGGTTTTTTATATGATTGTTTATATAATAACTTAACAACTAAGGGCGAAATCAAATTCGCATTTCAACGCTCCAAAAATCGAGTACTCGCTCTGCATGATTTGATTAATGAGTGAAGATTGTCAATGGCTTCTTGATTGATGAGATCTGCTGCCGTTTTTTCGTTATTTTCATTTTATTTTAATTCTTTTAGTGGTTTTTACTATGAAACTTTTGCTTTAGATGACCGTTTTGACTGACTCCCCGTTTAGACTGTAACGAAATTTTCAAGAGTGTAGCTAGGCTTTTTATTTAGTTAAAAATGTGCAGTCATCAAAAATTAATTTAACGATGGCAGCTGGACAAAGATAGTTAAGTATTCAAATTCAGCCTGGATCGGGTGAATTGGCCATGGGATGTAAATTTGTGTAGAAATTGCACTTTACTATCGCTGGTGCGGCTGCTGCTTCGACGAGTTGACAAGGGCGGATGAAAATTGCTACGTTGTTGTCTCTACACTTGACTCTGTTATTCGGGGCGTATCAAATGCAGCAGTCAGTCAGGAACGTAGCGCAGAAACAACTACAGTCTCACTAGTTAGTAGAGAGCTTTGGAACAAGTGAAAAGCACCTGCACACGATAACAATCACTGACATGCCTCATGAATTACATGGTCGCCTGCTTAAACTCTATGCTGGGTGTTTGTTAGCACGATGCATTGCGCTTTTGTTTGCTTTTTTGGTCCTGTGCGCCGAATCCAGCCAGTAACTCTTTAAGGATTAAAAAACTCTTGTAGTGGTATTTAATTAGGACTGCGCGGTATGTTGATTTTTACTGTGGCTACTGTGTACACAAATTTTATTTTACGAAATATTGTTAGAAGAGGAGAAGTATAGTATCTAATAGTTTTTTTCTGAAAACAAAAGTAATTCACTATGAATCTCCTTGACATATTTATTTGCCAAAACCGTTTTAAAGTTTCTCAATATTGGTAAATAAAAGCCAATTACGGTGTTTTAATATAATTTATAATATATATTCTTCTTCTGCTATCTCGTTTGAGATTCCGTATTTTTTGGTCCACTCTTTTATGTCCCCCTATTTTCATTATGTTATTAATTGTATCTATTCATATTCATCTTGGTTCCTTCTATGTCCTAAATACAACATTTTTTAAAAATTTTATGGTATTTACTAGCTGCAGTCGCGTATCCTTAGGATTGTTTCAGTCAGTATTCTTTTTAACCAATGTGCATGCAACATCTTGTGGTAGAACTGCATTTACAATCCACTTATTCAGATGATGACTTTCTTTTGGAAGACTCATGCTTCGCATTCATGTAAGAGTAGAGGCCTATAGAACATGAACATGTTTGTAAATGAATAGATGTTGAAAACCTTACATTGCAAAAGTTGTGCTAGTTAAAGTTGGGTATTTTACTAAGAAAAGTAAGACAATAAATAAAACTTAGTGATCACATTTAAAAGAATAATTATGGAGTATTCACAAACATTTGTTTATCATAACCGGAATGGGATTTAAAACGTTCGCACATTAAACTAAAATGTTATTCGTGTATCTCCAATCAATGCACATCAACAACTTAATTCAAACCCGCTTGCATAGAAGTGAATTGTCCCAGTAATACCACAATAATTGGTTATCAGCAGACAACTCGTTAGCTCATGTTTGATATAAACCATCCCCAGCACCCCATTTTCCCTTTCGTGGCACGCTCAATCCCAGCACGCCATGAAACCTACATAACGGTACAGCGCTGTGAAAACACATTCATTATGAGCAGCCTTATGAATCTCATAGAGGGAAAGCGCCAACCATAAAGGCGTCAGACGATGCATCCCACTTGCCATGGAGCAACCTATTGATATGTAAAGTTTCCTGTAAAATGGTAATTTAATTTAACAGGCATCAGCGGAGGCGTTGGACACCCACTGATGTCAGTGCTGGCTGGATTCGGGGTTGTTTTGCATGCTGCAAGTAGATGTTCGCTCTTTCCCACAGCTTCTGCTTTTTGTTTGGCATGATGGGATTTGCGGTTTTCAGCCTTGTTGTAAATTCCGATGCGCCAAATGCAAATTCGGTGTAAGCAGACCGATTAGGCTTTGTTTTTCAAATTTCGACGCCTACAACGTAAAGATTGTTTGCTTGAACCAAACTCACACTGACCATTAACGGATTAACGAAGGAAAACACAATTAACTTAACGAACATTTTAGTCGAAAGTTCATGACGATTTCAACTTATATTAATATATAAACGTTATAAATTAGCTAGAAGTTGCGTATAAAACTATTCGCTTTGAAAAACATCAATCACTGTTAGAAAGCATTATTTAATTTTAGAAAAACTATGTATTTTAGATACATTCTAAACAAAAACTAGTAATATTAAGCAAACTTCAACAATTTTAAAGGAAACTCTTTGTCTATACAGCTGATATAGTGTAGTGTTTTCTGGATCGATGAGTGGATATTTTAGAATATTTACTCAATGGTCATTCGTCTTAAATACCTCATTTAATATAGCATTATAACAAAGTAATACACTGAAGCAGCTTCAAATGTTATTTCAGATAAAAGCGAGCACTTTTGTCCAAATAGTATTTTAGCATGCAAAATAAAGCTGTATTGTCACACTAAAATAAACAGTCAAGCCTGTATCTAATATCTATCAACATTGTATTTTAATTACCTGCCTTTCAAATAATGAAACTCGGTGATTGCGGCTTACCATCAGCTGAATAATTTTATCTCTATGACCGCCCCTCATTATTCGAAATGTGTTTCCATCAATGATAAATGGTATTATTTGTTGTCTGCTATAATAAACGTTCCAACTTCTATACCTCCATAATCCTTTTCATAGCGAACTGCGATCGTGATGAAAGTTTCAACGCCAACTAATGTTTCGTACTCTGAATATCATTTCAGGCCTGTTGAAACCGAAACGTGCTGGTTGTTTGCTCGTTTTATTACAAATCGAGTGAAATGCGTTTTGTGTCCATATTTCGGCCACATTAAGCCCATCATACTCGATTCATATCAGATGATGTAACGAAGGTAATAGATCATATCCTAAAAACTGGAACGCATTTCCATAAATTACACTCTCCCACCAAATTTACATTGTAAATAATGTTATAGTTTTTATTTTCTGAAATTTATTATTACTGTTCAGAACTTAATTTATATGATTATTATTTCGAATGCAGTTTAATTGTTGAAATTATTAAATAAATAATAAGAAAATATCACTGACATTACAAAAGTTTGCAATTTGTCTATATGTATAGCAACCGTTGTCTCTCTCTTTCCAAATTTTTTTACGAATTTACAATCTATAAAGTACTGTAGACAAGATTTTCAAAATGTTTTAGCAGACACGTTCTTTTTTTTGCTATTTTTACAAATTTTGTAATTAACGCAGGTTCTTTGTTGATTGTCAACTTTAAAGTCTAGGTCAAATATACCTGTCAATACCTAATATTTTATTAATTTCTAATATTTACATTTATGGGCTTATAAATTCCAATTTACAATTTATGGCTCAGCAGAATAGACTTAGACATCCACAATATAAAGTATGTATTTCGATATCTAACATTTTCTAAGCAATTACCCACACTTTTCTCTCGTCCAAACTACCATAAACTATAAACCATAAAGCGGATTATTTACGGCCAGCTTGCAATTACGAAATTGCGTGGAAAAGTCGAGCTGTTTGATTCGTTATATTCTCTTGTTTTGCTGCAAAAATCCATCCGCATTTCCAACGCGATTCTTGTCGTTAATTTTTCTATACACACGCCTTCTCTTCGACCTATTTTCGCCCCTTGAACTGGACATAACGCGAAAGAAGGTTTTTTTGACAGAGAATATTGTGGAAGCAGATGGACGGCCGTCAATATCCTTGGAGGATCTCCTCAGACGCTGTGACCGCAACAAGGCGGAAATGGGTTTTCGGAAGCAGTAAACTAAGACCTGTTTACCCCCTCAGCTGAGTCGATCGCAATAACCCACACACAAGTTGGGTGTTTCCAAGGGGTCATGGATTCCATGGAGTGAGTTAACTATGCTGCTGCCGACACTCATATATATACACGTGTGTGGCAAGAGGGCTATTTATCTTACCCCGAAGCCGCCACTACTTACTTCCTGCCTTGGCGGCTTGTCTCCTTTCGGTAACTTTGTTGCCTTGTTCAACGTCTTCCTACCTCTTATAATTTCGTTTTGCGCTTAAGGAAACTTTTAGACCGTATTGGTTTGAATCTGTATCCGAGAACTTTTAAATAAACAAAAAAATATATACAACTGTAAAGTGATTTATCCTGAAATGCACCGCGAAACTTTTACGGAACGTTCATAAAGCAAATTTATCAAAACGTTACTTGTCGAAACTTTGATTGGTTTCCTTCCTGAAAACTTGCATCTATTTTTTTTTCGATAACACTTTCAGGTGAGAAACAAACTATTTCTGCTGAAATACACAACAAGTCCGTGTGTATATTTATTCACAGATTTTTAATTGTCTCGCCGGTGTTGTCATTATCCTACAATCCCATCGCGTTACCACCTACAACCGAGTTATTTCCGGTATTACTACTCATTAATTTTTAATATGGATACTCGTTATTTGCCTAATATCTGTGGTAATCACTACTAGTTCTTGTATGTTTTGATACATGTTGCAGCTCTTAAACTCTAGAATCCGTTACATGGCGGAAAGCGAATTCAATGAAGCTTTCGCCCCAAATAATATATAATTTCAAATCTAAATTATCAATCGATTTAAAAGATTTAATTTCGAAATTGTGACCAAATTGAGCATACCATGAAATTGATGTAATAATGATGAATGACGATGAATTTACAGAAAACCACTGGATTTCATGTATACGTTTTCATGTATCTTCTTTTCTCTAATACAGCCGACTCATATAACGATTCTGGTATGCACACTTAAAAGTAATAGCTTAAAAAGAGCGTTTGAATTATGTACACTCACTAGTACTTTAGCATATGTTTTTATAAAATAAACTGGCTGAGCAATTTAGCAATTCATAGAATTATTGTGATGATATTTCATTTAAATTATAACGACGATCCAGTTTTATAAAGAAAATTTTTTCTAATAGTGGTTCAATAGTTCAAATTTCCATTCTCATATATATATTTGGCTTTAAGAATCCCAAAGTACTGCATATGTTCACTTTCTTTCCGAGACGTCTTTTTCTTCGGTTTCCTTTTTTCTCTACATTTTTTGGTTGATCTTGTTTTTGGAAGCCTCTTCTCGAGTCCACGAGTGCTAGCTATCTTTTTTCCAACTAATTTATGCGAGTATGCAAGGGCTACAGCTCCTTTACTTCATAATTTTATTTCTTGTTCCAGATGTTTTCTACTATATATTCTTCCTAAAAAGCTTCTTTTCCAGTTGTCAATGATCCTTTTTTTAAATATTGAAGTTTAATACAATGGGATCGATCATTTTGACTTCAAACGAAGAAATTCATGGCTCAAGGGAGAATTCACCCAAATTAAAAAAATAGAGGATAATCATAACACATTCCGTCTTGTTCATTAGCTCAAGCGCAATTACATGCATATATCTTCTCCAATATCATTTTTGGCTAGGAAATTATTTGAATAAGTTTTAGAATTATTGGGCTCTCTTGCAATTTGTAAAAGTGATAGATATTGACTATGTCACCCATACAATTTCAAGCTGACGAAGCTGTCAAACCTAGGCAATAAAGGTGAAAGAACTACTACAATTATCAACGTTCATGTAGCAATTGTATATAAAAATTGTTTTCTACCTAAATCACGATACATTTTTGCAATTTGTGCTTGAAAGCAGAGTACGATAGTTTCGATTGTTCACTCCTTTTCCACAGTATAACATTTTCGTTGGTAATGCTGCCATATTGACGCTCCTCACCGTTTGATTCTGTTTAGTCCGGCTCCCCGTTGATCGGTATTTCTTACACTACAGTCCTCTACATGTCTTACAATTTACTTCCCAGTTAAAGAAATATTTGCACTGCAGGGATATTTTTCTTAAATCCTATTTCTTTAGTTTTACAAGAGTCAGGTATTTTTATTTTGTGATTACAGCGAGGACAAAGTTGCCTATTTCTATTTTAAATTTCAAATCTTCGATTCACCATTTTTCAAACTCAGTTGTGTTCTTATTCATTTTATTTACTAATTCATTAGTTTTAGTGTTGATAGAATACACAATACACAAAACTTGTCTGTACAATATTAGATTCAGTTCCTGTAATCACGTGAATGTTTACTTTATAAGATTTGGAAGACATATGGACATATTTTCTTATTTGGGCTCGATATAGTGAAAGTGGGTCTGATGTTGAATAAATTTTTAGCTACTTTTTGTGGAAATCCAAATTATGTGAGATTATTTTCTAAAATGTGCCTGTTTAAATTGCTATAAAGATCTGTTATAGGGTAAAATACACCGCCCATAAATGTATAATACTGTTTGATCGTTGAAAACTAATTTTAACTATGGATTCTTTTTAAATAAAATGAACTCTTTAAAAACTCTTATTTTAGTAAGTCTATCATACCAATCAATACTTTATCATTAGTTTTCAGTAAGCACAAAATCATGGAAAAGGGACAATACAAGTTTGGGGAACTTTATTATGTTTTAGTATCGGTTGATTCATTTTATTATTTAGGATGTACTTTGATTTTACATACTTTTGTTTATCGTTGAATGTGCGTTTTAAAGATCCTATTTCTTTTATACAGCTCCACAATTTCTTTCATATCATTAAATACAACCGTATTCCTATCACCCCATCGAATAGGTGATAGTCGCCGCTTTCGTATAACCGGTTTGATGGGTGTGTTGAGAAGTAATTCTGCAATTTTGAACCAATAGTATTGTCCTAAAATAATATTTTAACTGATTACTCATGAGTATAGATACCATTAAATCTGCAAAAACTACTTCACATTTACTGGATAATTGTCACATTCATAGACATAAAAGTCACAGTTCTTAGAAGCAATCCATGTTTGATATTCGTAACCGCTTTTGTGAGAGAATATGGAAAATGTAAAAATAGTTCCCAGCTTTAACTGGTAAAATATTCGCAAGACACTTAATTACACTTCTTGCTAGAAGACGAAGCGTGAAGGCGGTCGTGTTGAGGCATATAGGCACCGCTTTTTTTGATTATTGCATCTCTTTTTTATTTAAACTCACTGCTCTTTAGGCATCGCATTATTCCACGAATAACAATTTTTATTTAAAATAAGCATTCTGCGTTTGGCCGTTCAAAGACGGAGCTTGCCCTTTTCGGCCCAGATAGTTTGTTAGAACACTTGGTTTTTTTCTCGTAGATATATTGAAAGGTTAATCTGACAACTTTCTACTTATTTTCGACCATTTTGAGAGGATAAACAAAGAGTGAATAATTCACACATTGAATTATTTGCCCGCCATTCGGTTTGTTGAAGTTTCTAATATACACTACTATACATATATAGTCAAATATCTTATTACTAGTTGATCTTTTCCTGGTTTTCCTGCGTTGACTTGCGGTAATTGTTACTTCGCCAAAACATTCGTTGAGATCGCTAAGTGTTTTATAAGCTAAAATATAAGTATATTTAACAAAAAGAACTAAACAAATCTAAGTTTCTAATTTATACAATGATGCGTAATCTTTGAATCTGTCTATTAACAATACGTCTGCGTTTACATTTATTTTCATATTTCCGGAAAATTAAGTTTTTCGCATTCAACCATCTACTTTAGAAGAATGGTCAATTTTAACGCTACAGGCGCCGCGAGCCTTGCAGCAAGTTGTAGGCGATTCTTAATAGCGTCTTACTCAAAAGTCGTGTAGCTGAGAATATCCGTGCACGGTAAATGTGCTAGAGAACTAAAGAGACTGCAAAATCAACACATTGAAGTTATTCGTTTGTAAAATGTGCTATAGCTGCTCTTTATTAAAAAGTATTTGGCTGGAATGGTGCGTTAGTAATGATTGAATAAGCGCAAGAGCTTAACAAAACCTAGAGAATTTCAGCAAAATTTTCCAATTAATAGCGTTACGGCATTGTTCCTGGATCCACTATCCACCACTGGGATCAGCTGTTTTAAGTTAAAATTGAAAACGCGAACAATGGTAGAGCTTACAGCTGAGTGGGGCTAAAGTATTTTAATTCTCTATCTCTCTCTCGTTTTGTTTCCACAGTTAACGGGCAAAACATTCTACCTTTTAATTATAGCTCGTCGAAGCAAATACACACCAACACTTCAACAAATGCGAACGAAGCTGATTTCAGTAGTATTTCGAACTGCGTATTCCATATTTACTTCTGTGGAATTGTGTTTCTGTTGGATGTTTAGTGATTGGAAGAATGGGTGTTTATTGGAATGGGTGTTTATTGGATTGGGTGCTGAGGCAATTTCCTTGCGAAAGTTTAAAGAGAACAATTGCTACTGCTTTACCATTTCTTGGTTGATGATAGAATTAAGTGCACCTCGAAAATACTAGAGATAAAATTTGACTATCCTCCATTTCATTTCTTCAGCCAATAAAAAAGCCTGGAATTACAATTTTTCACATTTAGTTAAGTGATTGATGATTACAAACCCAATTTTACACAACTCTAAATACGGATTCTTGCTCAACAGTATTATGCGCCTAAAACAGCAATTTCAATAGAAAATTCGTTTTCTTATTTAAGAAAAACCTATTGTAGCGCCTGCTGTCATGTCCCCAATATTGATAAATCATACCGTGTTACTGTTGATTTAGTGATGTTTGCACTAGCAAGTTGTAGAAATTTCCGTTAAATTATATTATTTTGCACTTAAATGTGGCACCTTGCACCCTGCTTTTTCTGTACTTTTTAAAGCCCCTACTGATGCCCAAGACTCCAGCGCGTACTTTTTGTGGTACCTTAATATTTCTCCTATTTTTATTTTTTTGATGGTGTAACTTATTTTTGACGCACCAAAAATTTTATACCTTTCCATCCGAGGGAGTTTGTTTTTAGTGTTTTTAGAAAGCATTTTAGGTAATTGCGGTACACTCACTATTAGATCTTTAATCAAGAACTCATAACTCTACCAACTGGATTGCACGGAAATCGAAAGATCTGTGGCGAATACGATCTACGGCTCTGCGCTATAATCTTTGAATTGCCGTGCACTCTACAGTAAAAATACATTATAAATGGTCCTTAGAAATGAAACTTTGTTTGTTTACTTTTTCTTTGTCTCATAGCACATGTATTTTATAACCCTTGTGCGTAGTATACAAATTCTTATACTGTTTGCTCTTTCAACCCTCTAGTTTTGATTTGATGTGTTAAATCTAAACATGCCAGACTTATGAGTTGTAAACTTTTTGCGTCCAACAATATTCCAAAACTAGTAGTGAGCTACTATGAATGTATTACTTAGATTTTATTGTGGCATCTGCTTTTAACCTGTATTTGCTCAAGCATGAAACTGTTGTAATAAATGCTGCTTTGCGCTTGTATCTAGCTTTACCAATCCTCTGTCTATAATACACGTTTCAAACTTTCATACACTTAACTTCCTGTTCAATCTGCCCCAGCTTGGCGGTTATTGTGAGATTTCAAGTGCTTCAACTCGCTTTCGTTAATTAAGAGAAGCTCAACCGTCGCGGCATTTTACATTTTAATTGGCTAACGATGGCAGAAACTAAAAAAATGCTATTTATCTAGAGGCCTAAAAAAGGGACGGCTTCATATTAAGCGTTCATGTTTCTCTTAAAGTGTAGTTATGAAAATTTAAGTTATTTTTCCCTTGCGAATCTTCCACATTATGACCTTTGGGACATCAAAAGCGCAGAGGTTAGCTGCTTGCGCTTTGTGCACACTTATCTCTAGGTTTGTTTTATAAATTACAAACTCTCGACGATTAAACGTCAGCTTTTGATATCAGAATTACTGTTTTAATTATTTCACGTTTCTACAAAATGTTTTTCTTACTAGAATAAACTAAGCTAGTGAGTGTCCACCAGAACGAGTTTTCCGTTAATGGACTGCTGTAGGTCTGCCAACAGATTTTATTAAAATACTTAGGTTTCGGATTCATAACTCAACGATTCTTTGATGTTGCTACAAGGTCACTGAAAACAGAAAAGTTATTTTCTATAAAATATATTTCCCAATTCACATTTATCAAAAGTAGGTCTTTGTACTTTAAAGGAATCCCTTCTTAAAGATCCTAAGGACTTTTACTCCATGAATTACACTACTCACACAAATAATGAACACGGCGAAATAGAGTTAATTAGCCCAAATTCTTTCCAAAACAATGCCCTCGCTAACAACGTCCAGCTAGGGGAAAGGCCATCCCTGGTATAGGTCAAGGGATTAACAGCACTTTCATAAAAACTGGCTTCCAGTCACCCTTCCTTTTACGAGGGCAATATCCTCCACAAATGCCTACAAAAATGACAGCAAATTAAACACTTGCTCTCCCTTGTAACGTAAATGCTCGCCCGTAAATTTGTTCACTATTACATAAATAAAATATTTTATCCTCCATTTTTATTTCCACTAACCTTATCGGCTTAAGAATCAGAGGCAGAGAATTTTTCTACAAAACAACCCTAAATTCTCTATCTGAAATGGCAAAGAAAATCTACTTAAAACTTACATTCGAAATCAAAGCAGTGATGTGTAACCTAAAGGAGTGAAAAGGTTTTATTAGGCATTTCAACAGCGAAGCCTTTAGTTTCTCGCCCCCTCGAGAGGATAGTATAAAATTCCCCATTAGAACATGCCCTAAAGCGATCTTCCCGGAATACAAAGATTTTCTTAAGGGTTTGTAACTTCTGCGAGGGAGACTCTCCACTCTAATGAAAACTACAAAGCCATAGAACTCTCGTTTGGCACATCGCAGAACTTATTTCAAGTTTCTGAGGAAGTGAAACCACATAATGGAAAACGCTCTCAGTAAATTACATCCATTCAAAAAAAAACGTTAAATATGAGCTGGCAAAAGAAAATAATTTGGAACAACATTTAGAAATAAAATAGTTTCGGTGAAAATGTCTTGAAAATGATTGTGATTCAAAAATCAACAGTACTTTATAGTCTAATTACTCCTCTTTAAAATATTCAAAACAAAATATAAACCGAAATTGGGGAGTAGAAATGGGCCTTTTCAATATTCAGGGCAGTAATTAATATTCCTTTTTGTTTCCATTTCAGCTGATCGATTAATCTTGCATTACACTCACAAAAAAGGCAATTTAAAAAATAATTCTGAAACGCGGCAGTACGTAATCGACTTAAGAGAATTTGCATTATAAATAGCAGGTACATAAATTGTAATCTGAAATAAAAAAACGAAAACGGGGATGAGCGAGCCAACGAGCGGCTTTAAAAAAGCACCCTCGGTTTTTCTATCTGTCCGAAAGCACTTGCAAATCTCACAATAATTCATATAAAACTCGTTTCATAATTCACATCTTAAGAGAGTTTTTAATCTTAAATACCTCTATTTTCCAAGTTTCACCTCTCGCTTACTGCTGTTACATTTATCTTCTATTTTCTTTTATGAAAGCTACGTTTCAGCTTTTCCTGCTTTATTTTACTTGAAACAAAATCATTTTTTCAAAAGCTTCAATAGCGCAATTGTTGTAGCAAAATTCTCAGTTCTTTTGAATAAAATTCTCGACACTTCTTCAGAGAGAAACTTTTCTGTTTCTTCAGCAATCTAGAACCAATATAACTTTTATTTGTTCACTGTACATATTGATATATTAATTATTTTATATAATTATGGCAATGATAAAAACATAATATAAAACTATGTTTATGCATGGTAATTCAAAATGTAATATGGACAACTGCTGTAGTAACTTTTGAATTATTGTGCATATTTTTTGTGAAATTAAAAAAAAACAATTAACGTATTTATTCGGGCATTTTGTTGAAGATGATGAGATTTAGCCAGCATATGTCGTTAATGTGGATAGTGTTTTCGTTGTAATATATAAGTGTTTTTTTGATATTTTTGTACAGTTCTATGTGTGTTACTGCTATAAATAATGTACATACTATGTTTGGTGTTGTGCTGTTGCCAATAGGGCTGCCTGTTTTTCTTTAAAGTCTACTGTACTGTCTCTGTGTTATGTAGGTGGATCTGAGGCATATGGACGAAAAAGCTGGAAGTAACATCGTGGAGGTGGGAGTGGACTTATCCGAATTCTACATGTCTGTGGAATGGGATATCTTGGAAGTGCCAGCTGTTAGGTGGGTGTATATTCTATTTTTAGGATATCAAAACTATTCATTTCTCCTGTGAACAAAACATACCATTTAGGCACCCAAAATCAAACCTTTTAGATAAAAACGAGAACTCTAAAAAAACGTGTTAAATGATTTCATTATGAAAGTAAAATACTGATATTGATACCAATTTGCCTATAACCATCCTAAGTGTTCTTGTAGATCTTATGAAAAACCCGGTAGAACATTTACTTTGAAGCTATCAAACGACAGTTTTGTTCTTATAACTTTTTTCAAGCAATACCTTATATTGTCTATAAGCACATTATAAAGCGGAACTAATTTTTTCTTAATTTCAAAAGTTTTTGAAATTGACAAAAACTGGTGCTACATAATAACAAACTTGTAGTCGATACATCTGATTTATAATTTATGTTATATATTTTTATAACTGTACTATAATTCGTTTTAGATGGTAATTGTTTGAATTATATTTTCTTTAACCATTATTTATATTTTGGTTTTTGGTCCAAACTAATATGATTAATCCCTACGATTTCTTAAATACCGTTTCAATATTCTCTGTTTTTCTATTAAATTCTCGCTTGGCAATGTGAATAAAGAAGCAGACGAAATTTGATCTTCAGGATTTGGAGAATTATATGTGGAGTACTTTTAGAAATGCTGAGATTACTCTTTTTGTAATGAAATTGCTATAATTAATTTAAAGCATTTCTAGGTATTCTGAATTCGATCAGATTAATAGAACAGCCTTGTTTTTCATATATGCTAAGGTGCTAGCATACAAATTTTTTGGATTGGCTAGTACGCCAAAAGTAGAACATTTGCTTCGTATAAATAATATATATTTGTTTAAATTTGTAGCTATCGATGTATGCATAAGAAAATTTAAAATATGGAAACAATTGTTTCATGTGAAGAAATAGCTAATAATTGTATATAAAAGTTTTATGAGGGAATTTACAATTTTACTATTTAAACTTATCCTAAAAAACAATAATTGTATGAAATATAAATGTTCCGATCGATGTTTTGGTAAAAAGATTCTAAGCTTAGATGCAATGTCAGTAGATTGATTGCTTTGTTCATTTCCCATAAACACAATATTTTCTGTAAGTCGAAATAATTTATTATTGAAGATATTTATCGTTTCTTGCAACTTTTAAACAATATTTTTCTCTAATATTAATAGTTTTAAAGCTTATTTAAGTAGTTTTACTGCTGTTAATTCTTCGTGTGGTAGTTCTCCTTCCGGTATAATATTTATTAAAATAAGTGATCAAACTGATAAAATGTAGCATTGCGACAATTATTGCGTGATTGGTAAATTACACATTCAGTTATCTATTCATATTTATGGAAATAATGGTAGCAACACTTCAAAAACAATTCGATAAAATATCAATGCACAATTGACACAAAATTTAAAACTTCGCGTATATTTCATTCAATATTATGGGAATATTGGTAAAATTCATGAAGCATTTGAAAGCAATTTGTTCCTTTTATCATACTCTAAAACAAGTAGCTTTGTAATAGTTATAATTAGAGATGAAACTTAAATTACAATATTAAGCTACATTTTTTCATGTAAAAATACAATACATTTATTTTTAGCGGGAAAGAATTCTAATGCTATACTATTTTGGAAACTTTAATTGCAAAAATGTTATTTTGAAAATACTCCAGTATACCCACTTGACAAACTTTAGTATTCTAAACAAAACGCTTTCGAACCAAGAAAATCAAGTTATTCCACTTTGCAGGGAACCGTGAACATTTCTCGCCTATCCTAGTTTGCGTTAATCAACTCCTGCAAGTCAAACGCTTGAGTCTTGTTCTTACTCTTTGTATTTACGACTTCGCTTGAAATGCCTAAAATAGTTTTAAGACACTTTGATGCTGGTATCCTAAGACGAACCAGCAACATTTAATGTAAGTATACCGTACACATACAAATTATGTTTGACATACTTGCTGTTGCATTTTGGAGCTCAGTTCAGAGAAGAGAAGAAATTTCACTTAATGTATGGAGTGGAATAAATATTAAATGCAACTCAGGCCCTTTACCAGTTTTGATACTCTCAGCTGGTCATGTTACCCCTATTTCATTTTTGAGAAGAGCCGGGGTATAGAAATTCCAATAAATTAAGTGGGGCATGTATAGGAATGGTTATTAGAGTTCACAATGCACTTTTATGCTCTCCAGAATGGAGAGATATGTACCATTTCCGTCCAATATCCGACTCTACTCATACGAAATAAATCGTGGAACAAATTCTAGGCAAAGTTTTATCGAATTCTGTTCAGTTTAGACGACTTCCACAAGAGATTTTGTACAATGAGTTGTTTGATGAGGATTTACAGCTTAGTTTGTTCTGTAATCATACCGACAAGTAATGATTTTAATGGATGTTTTGTTTTAGGAATGAAAAATTCTACACTTGCTGCGATGAACCATATTTGGATATCACATTCAATATCACGATGAGAAGGAAAACTCTTTTTTACACTGTTAACATCATTATACCATGCATGGGAATATCGTTTCTGACGGTGCTCACCTTCTACTTACCATCAGATAGTGGAGAAAAGGTATGTTGCTAGTTTGAATGATGTTATTTAAATTGCCATTTAAATAGCTGGTTGAAACTTTTGAGCTTAGTTTTACAAAAATATTACAATCTAAATCATACCGAATTACTAAAACCTTGTAGCTTAGTTTAAGCTTGTAACCACATCAAACTCATGAATTAAAATTATACTTATGAAAATCATTCTCTTATATATGTATACCTACTAGATAATATCTAGTTCTTTGTAATTATTTGGGAAAACTATTAAAATTTTTACGTATTTACTTAATTGAATAATTAGATATAGTTAATAGAAGCATTCATTAGAAGTTCAAAATTTTAAATTGATTTAGAGTGCTGTTATAAAACTAAAAATTTTATAAGAGACAAATAAACAGACCGAAGAACTTATTCAACAAATTATAAAAGTGTATAAAGTTTGCTATTTAAATATTTAATACAGTTTCTAGAGTTATCTTCCATACCAGAATTTTGTGATCTTATTTTGTACGCCTTTCATATTGATTAGTTTGGTCGAGCACTCGTACCCACAAGTTATTAACAAGGTTGCAAGTTGCAACTATTTAAATGACAGCTTAAAGCAACATTTTTTACATTTTATTGCAATAATAACTGGCTTCTATTTATATATAGCTTTTATAATTTAGACACAATTAAAAAAAGTATAATAAATATATTTTTCGCAACTCTCAAAACTTTCTAAACAATAGTACAGCCACATCAACTTGCACACAAATGTTGGCAAATATTTATGAGTTGAAAAAAATATCAGAAAAAGTCAATTATATACTACTTTTTCAATTTAAAAATATTTAAGGGAAAATAATCACGATAAATATCGAGAAATACAGAGGTAACAAGTCTCCACTGAATAGTGAAAATGTTAATCAGTGAAAAAAAGAAGATATCCGCTACAACAGAAACATCATTGGCTATAAACCGAAAGAAAAAACAAAGAAACTAAAAAAAAATACCAACAAATAAAAATAGAAAAATTGATGGGCATATTGGCATTAAGTGACATGTGAGAACAATATCAATAAGAGAGATTTGCAAATAGAATATTAAATGGCACAATAAAATCATACCGAATATAAACCTAATCTATGATAGGAAAAGAATTAAGTAGAACAATTATTAGAAACAAAACCCCAAAAGCTTTACAAGAAGTCTGTAAAAATAAAGTAATGTTATCGAGAAAATAAAGAGACAAAATTGATATTAGTCAAACTTTTGAGAAAAAACTACTGAAAAGTCTTAAGAAAAATGAGAAAAAATGAGATGTAAAGAAATGTTAATTACAAGAAGAATAAGTAGCACTGGGCATAAGAAAAGGAAGTAGTAGACATTAGGAAGTCACAGTTGCAACAATATTTAAAAAAAAACGAGTGAAAAGGACTAAACTAAGTAATCAAACTAATCAGTTAAATTTCATATGATTTACAAAATATTGAAAAAATTAAACGTTGGAATAATATTGCTCATTGATAAAGTTTTATAGGAAACTAGTTGACATAAGAAACAAATGTAATAAAAAAAATGACATTCGTATAGAAGACACTTAATCCGGAAAAGATAGAAGCTAAAAACAGTCGGATATATAAGAAGGGTAAATCTTAGAAAACAGTACAATCGAAGTGATAAAAAGATAATAGAAATATTTCAAATATAATAAAAAAACACAACTAGAATTCTTAAAGACAATGTTAAAATATGTATAAATCCTTTATTTACAATTACACTTAAACAAAACTTTTGCTGTTTTCGATTACACTAAGCAAAACCATAACCATAATAAAAATAATGTTAGTGGATGACAATGAGTCAAAAGTTCGTCAAAGAATCCTTGAAAACCTAAGAAAAAAATTATTAAGATATATATGAAAATAAAAAAATATAAAAAAGATACACAATATCTACAAACAATAAAGCAATATAATAGAAAACGAGAGCAAGAGATAATGAAAATATGTGCAAACATAATAAGAATAATTTCTCCAAGAACAGGAGAAGTACCTGAGTAGATTCTTATCGAATAGAACTAAAGAGACCTAAGAGATTAAATAAAAAACCAGCGAGAAAAAAGTGCAGAATGGACAAAAAAGAAAAACTTTTATTATTGTAAATTATGAAACAGAGAATATAAATTCCAAGTTTTCATAAAATTTAAGTGCAAATTATCAAATGCATTGTTTAGAATTTTACTAGATAATCAATTTGCAAATATTTATCAAACTAGTGAGAACATTTTTATCACAGCTTCGTATAAACTTTTCTTAATATCTATCTTTTATATTTAGATCTACTACACATTGCAGTTTATTGTTTATACTTTAACAGTAGTTGAATAGAAATACGTTGCACTACTTACAAATATTCTTTTTTAAAGATTCTATTACTCCCAGTTAACTACTACCATGAATATTATAATTCTATAAGTGCGAATGGTTTAGCAAAATATACTTATAAATTAAAAAAAAAGTATACATGGAAATAAATACTAGCAAACCAAAATTTCCTACATTTTGCATTAAGAACATTCTTAAACCAAATTTTCATCAAACAGCAAAATCAGAGTCAACAAGCAAATATTTTAAATCTACTACAAGTATATAAATAAATTTCAAGAAATAATATTTACACACTGTTTAGAATATAAAATCGATAGTCGGGGTTACTCGAACGTCTAACAGATAAAAATGCGGTAGAAAAAACGTTTTATAAGAGCATTAAATTTAAAATGTGCCCATATTTAAAGCAAAATTCACTCCAAGAGTCAGCGCTTTTTCTCTCTTAAGTAGTGTCAGTTTTAATTAGAAAAGTAAGTGGTCTTGAGGAGTGAACGAGAAAGAGAAAAGGTCTTTCGCCACTAGAAAAGGGGATGATAAGAGCTTTTTCTTTTACTTAATAAATTCGGTGTGATGTAGCAGCAAAAGTGTAGTTGAAATTGCAGCCGGTTGCAAATTTTATTTGACTTGTTCTCGCTGAACAAACGGCTTGTAGAAATGAAAATCATTTTTCTCTCTCAATAATTAAAGAGGAAATCCATTTTTCAAAAGGTATATTTACACAAGGCTGCAACATTTGACAGTGGATTGTTTCAAAGAAAAGCGCAATGTGCATGTACACTTCTCGGCTACGATATTCCGGCGCTCGGCTTTGATTTATTGCTTCTGACCTGAAATAATTAATCATTCTATATACAAATAACTAATAACGGCTGTAAATAATGGTTTACAGTTTGAAATTCTGAGATTCAAACAATGGAGTGCCTCCAACAAAAGACAATTCTCTGCCAAAATCGATTATATTGTGTCAGGTTATATTTTCAATCAAAAAGTTAAGTTGCGGCAAGCACACGACAAAAACTTTTTTCTTTCAGGCTGGATTCAATAGAATCCTTGATGGGAATTATACAATGGCTAGTTTGGAAGAAGAATTAGGCATGAAGTGTGGAGACATGTAAACAAACAAAAAGTCGCGGCTCTGTTAGTTGGGGAAAGCTTTTAGGGATTAGTCAGATTTCCCGAGAAAAAAAGCTGAAACAGAAAATGAAAATTAATAAATAGCGAGTTGTTTGCGCTCAGACGAATTAATTCGCTCAAACTTCTTTTTAATTTTTCATAATCAAAAAAGTTTGTCGAATCAAGATAATACAATTAAAAACTTTTAAGTAACTTCAGCGCCGGCCTTTAATTTTAGAAAGCAGGTATTTAATTTCTTTTGAGATTTTAATAAAATAATCGTATTTGATTAAATTTTGTCTTGAAAAAAATTAATATTTATACAAAATTTCAGATGTGACTTCCTAATATAATATATAGAGTTTAAGTGGAACTAGGACATACTTTTATTCATTATGCTGCAAACAGATTTTTCCATAGTAATAGCATTCTGTGCCTAAATTGTTTGAATTATCATTATTAGTGATGAAAATACAACCCGAATCAGTATTGCAAAAACATTCTGAGTAAAATTCTTAAAACTTATAAGCAGCACTATAATTTTTTATGTATTTTGAAAGCTTCAGTTAAAATACAAATATTAGACTACGGCCAAGAGTGTTCTCCAGTTGCACCAACGTTGTAAATGACTGATAAATCTGTTAGCATCAAACGGACAAATATAAAAAATCAGATATCTGTACACTAATTATCTTTTATTCTAAAACAAAAATCAGTGCATTTCTCATTTTCTCTAAAGTAGATATCCAGATCAAATTAAAATAATAAATTCATAGTTCCTCCCTAACTTCAGTAACTATATGGGGTTAATAATGATGGAGGGTTGAGAGGCCGAGATTTACGAACCCGTCAATCTCGTTTAGAGGAAATTCGATTTCAGGAGAAAGCTGGCCATCAGCAAATAGATGACAATCCCTCATTTGTAGTCTCGTCTGGTGGACGAGCGAAATGGGAGATACATAATAGCTACTGTCTAGAAACTGCATGTTACCGTGATGGACTAATGTCACCTGATGGAGGCGATAAGTAACACTAGAGAGCTGCTCCGGGAAATTAGCAAGTTTACATCGAAGCTCTCGGCAATGTTTCAGGTATATTAACCTTGATCTAATAGAAGTGAGAGGCGGAATTCAGATAAGTTGCTTTCCAAAATGCCGTAATTTTATTGACAGATTTTTCGTAGTAGCAGAGCATGCGTTTTATAAAATTACTTTTCCAACTAGAACAGTAAACTGTGTTCATAAAAGTTATTGGTAGCAATAAGCCATGATGTTTGCAGATCAATTTTTTAACAGGCGTTGAAAATAAAATATCTACCCTCTTCTTGCACAGACGCTTGGTGGAAATGAAATAAACTTTTCTGCAACGCTTCTCAAGAACCTTCCTCGCCCCTTTCGATAGCTGTAGCTCAGTGTGGGGGAGAAGCAAACTTTTTCTCTCAAAGTAGTTGGTGGGACGACTCCATATCTTCATTTCTCTAAAATTCAGAACCTCGGGCTGAATGACAGCCTTTCAGAATTCACATTGTCATCTTTCATTTCCACTTCTATCTATTAAAATTGTCACGGAGAAGAAAAAGATACTCTAGAAATATGATGTCTGTCCTATGCGTGCCTACCGATGCCATCTCGAGTCGCTTATCGATTGAGGAGGGGGTGAAATTTTGTATGTGCAACGAAACTGGGTAAAATCTGAAGACACTTTACAGTTTAAATTTGCAAAATTTTAGGTTTTGAGAATTTCAAATAAAACTAATGATTATAGATTGAGTTGCTTCCACGTTCTT